>VUQH01083865.1:0-13675 GCA_015106775.1 Etroplus canarensis
AAGTCAACACACACACACACACACACACACACACACACACACACACATATATGTATACATATATATATATGGCATAATATATTAAGGCTCAGAATAGAATAGAATAGAATATTTATGCCATGCTGTTTTCACAGTTAATTGTTGTTTGTTTGCTATTTTTGTCTCAAAGCTTCTAAACAAAAAATACGCCAATTAACTAAATACAGGAAGCGTGGAAGTACTATTGGTAGCATTCACGTGTAAGAATCTCCAAAAGTTCACTCTCTTAGTATGCTGACATCTCGTAGTTACAAAAGTCAAATATTAACGTAACCCTATTTTAAACCATCCTTGCTTGCCTCTGAAGAGACAGTCTGGCCATAAGCATCAGTCACGGGACTTCTAGCACAAAACACTTGTATAACAAATGAACAAAAGATGAAAAGACTCGTGGAAAAGGTCCTTTAATAGTTTTAGTTTATAAGCGTGTAATGCAAAGTTAAGCCAAAGAGGGGATAAAGGTAAACAGTAGAAAACTCCAAGTCCCAATAAAATGAAATAGATCTGTGTAATGAAATTCATTAAGAGAACTGCAGGAGTCCAACAGCACATACTGCTCCTCACTATAGTTTATTTGGAGTTTATTTTGTTATTTACTCAGATGAATGTCATCATGCCACAAGAGGATCTGTAAATTATATATGTATGTGTGTATGTGTGTAACCCAGCCACAGGGGCCACATGCAAGTGCACACCTAGTGCTGGACCCAAGCCTGGGTATATGGGGAGGACTGCGTCAGGAAGGGCATCTGCTGTAAAATCTTTGCCAAATCCATATGCGGATTTATAATGCATGATCAGCTGTGGTGACCCCTAATGGGAGAAGCCAAAAGAGTGTGTGTATGTGTGTGTGTGTGTGTGTGTGTGTGTGCCATTTTTCCTGCTATTGTTATTACATTGTCTTTTTTATTCGTGAAGACACTTACTGTGTTCTTGTATGTTGTATTTCGTTTTTTAAATAAAACACTTAAAGTGTAAACTAGTAAAATGTTTCAGTTTAATGTTACCTACATTACATTATCAAAGAAGAATAAAATCACCAACTAATAATAATAATAATAATTAATAATAACAATAACAATAACAATAATAATAATATTGATACTGAATAAAAAGAAAAAGAAAAAAGCTTGCAGTGCTCACCCAAACCTGGCAAAAATTGAGAATTGAGACACTTTTTAAAAAAATATTTTAATAGAAACTGAATAGGTTAATTAAGTCAAGCATATTGGAAGCTTGATAAATCATTTTGATTAGAAAATTGAATGAGCAGTGGAGTGGCAGCATGAGAAATATGAGCTTTTCAGTGTTAGCGACAACAGATCAATCAATACTCTTTGTATAGGTTAATAGTCACACTAATTGCCGCACAGTGACTGATGAATGATGTTAAGCAACATGGCAGTCGGATGAGAATGTGACAGGAAAAAAAAAATATAATACATTATGCATACGTATCAGAACAGGATATTTTGATATGTGTTTGGAGAAAACAAAAGACATGGCTACTTGTCTGGGATAAAGTTCAGTTTTGACATGATCTGCCAACCTGCCAATTTTCATTAGATAATTATACAATGGCAACACGCTAAGTTGGTAAGTGTAGGAATTAACCAGATAATACAGCTTACAGTGACTTGAAGTGGATGACACATATATTTAGATATCTTGTCTCAAACTATCTGGAAAGAGGAAGTTTTGAAATGCTGGTGTGATTATGCCAAAGCATTCTTAACCCTGGGTGTAAAATACTGCAGACTTTTTTTGCTGTTGTTTACTGACTTCATCCATTCAATCACATTTCATCTGCAAAATAATATAAATTTCATAATACAGTATTAATATATTATGAATATATAACAACATTAAGACTGTATGATAACAAATCACCCCTGATTTAAGGACCAAGGCAGACACAGCTAGCACAACACTGGGCACCAGGTCTATTCCACCAGCCCTCCCTTAGCAGTCAAATCATCTCTCATCAGAGCCCCGAGAGACTATTTTTTTTAAACAGAACACAGAAAACATTTTACATGGTCAAAGTGAGAGATTTGATTAATTCATGAAAAATACTTGAATTTTATGGCAGCAGCACACCTCAGAAATGGTGGGACAGGACAACAAAAGGCTGGAAAGAAAGTGTGATAAACAGAAACAGCTGGAGGAACATGTAAATAATTAAGTTAATTTTGAGTAATGTGATTGTGTATAAAAAGCTCACAAAGTTGTTTAGAAGTGTAAGATGGACAGAGACAGAGAGAAAGAAGGAAAGGTAGGAGGGTGGAGGTGTGAGTAGAGACCTTAAATGTAGGGACTATGACTGGTAAAGGGAGAGAGTGCTGGAAGATAATGGAGAAAAGGAAGGTAGATATATTGTGTGTGCAAGAGACCAGGTGGAGGGGAAGCAAGGCCACATTGGAGGTGGATTCAAACTGTTCTACTATGATGTAGGTAGGAAGAGAAATGGAGTAGGGGTCATCTTGAAAGAAGAGTTATGAAGAGTGTTTCAGAGGTGAAGAGAGTGTCAGACAGAATTATGACTTTGAAGCTGGAAATTGAAGATGTGGTGTTAATTGTTGCATATCCTCCACAAATTAGATGTCAGTTAGATGAGATGGGGGAATTCTGCAGGCAGTTGAATGAAGTGGTAGGGAGTATTCCCAGGGCAGATAGAGTGATGATTGGAGTAGACTTTAGTGGGCATCTAAGTAAAGGCAACAAGGAGGATGAGAACGTGTTGGGTAGGTATGGTATTAAGAAGAGGAATGTGAAAGAACAGATGGTAGTGGATTTTGCAAAAGAAAAAGAAAAGGCTTAAAGTGAACTGTATGAGAAGCTGGACAGAAAGTAAGATAAGAAGGACTTGTGTATCATTTGACAAGACAGAGACAGAGACAGAGTTGGACAGGACGTTCAGAAGACTGAGGTGAATAAGGATAGAGATGGAAATGTACGAAAGAGTAAAGAGAGTGTGTTAAAAAGATGGAAGGAATACTTTGTGGAGCTGATATGAAATTTACCTTTTGGCTGCTCCCTTCTATGCTCTTCCAAGGGGCGGCCACAGGAGATTAATCATTGGCAATTTGGCAGATGTTTTACACTGGATGCCCTTTCTGATGCAACCCTCCATGGTGAGAGGGGCTTGTGACCCCCCTGGGATCGAACCAGGGACCTTTCGCTTGTATGGCAAATATGCAAATGACTGAGCTACTGGGGACACAGACAAATGAGGAAAGGAAGAGGATGATGGATAGAGGAAAAATAGTGAACAATGAAATGCAGAGTACTAGTAAGGAGGAAGTGAGGGCAGCTATGAAGCAGACGAAGAGTGGAAAGGCAGCTGGTCCAGATGACATACCTGTGGAGGTATGGAGATTTCTAGGAGGGATGACATTAATCTGGAGAATGAGAAAATGCCTGAGGAATGGAGGAGAAGTGCACTGGTACCGATCTTTAAGAATAAGGGTGATGTGCAGAGCTGCAGTAACTACAGAGGGATCAAGTTGATGAGCCATACCATGAAGATATGGGAAAGAGTTGAAGCTATAGGTTAAAAAGAGAGGCGACCCTCAGCGAGCAGCAGTATGGCTTCATGTTGAGAAAGAGTACAACACATGCAATGTTTGCTTTGAGAGTGTTGATGGAGAAGTATAGAGAAGGTCAGAAGGAGTTGCACTGTGTCTTTGTGGAAAGAAAGCATATGAGAGGAACTATGGTATGAGGAAGGAGTATGAGGTTGTTGCAGATGGAGCTGCCATGCAGGAGGAAAAGAGGAAGACCACAGAGAATGTTCATGGATGTAATGAAGGAGAATATGCAGAGGGTTCACATGACAGAAGAGGATGCAGGGATCAGCTGAGATGAAGGCAGATGATCTGCTGCAGTGACCGCTAAAAGGAGTAGCCAAAAGAAGAAGAAGATTAAAATAAAATAAGATTTTGACTTTCAGGCATTAGCTTTCCCTTCTCTTTAGTAACACTTCCTAATAGGGACAAAAATGTGGAAAGTTTATATTAAGAGAAAAAATTATTAGCTAGTATATAATTATAATTGTATATCATTGAATTATAGATTAAGTTTGTACATTAGAGTGCTTTCCTAAGCATCTGACAGGTTGGACCAGATCCATATAGTGACAGGATGTGTTTCTGACACGTCACACAAAGGTCTCATTGTTGGAGATCATTTTTCTTAAAATTTAAAAGTTATTATGGAAAGATGACCATAACCAGTCAAGAGAAGATTTTGGATATCAAAGCACTGAAGAAAAATGTTCTTTTTACAGTGATGCTACATGCTCAAGAGGGAATAGTGCTAATATTATTGACTCTGTTATTTTGTTGTCTTGGCATCAGTATGCATACATGCACAGCAAATAAAATCAAAAGCAACCACAGCCATTGAGAAAAAGAATGTAAACAGGTTAGTTGCAAAAAACTGGTACTTTTATTTAGACAATTGAACTAGGGATTGCAAAGCAGCCTTTTCTCATTTGCTTGACTTGTTTTCTTCCTATATTTTAGACTGATTCCAAACATTGTTTTCTTGAGTGCACAGTGTTACATTCTAGGCAAATATTTCAGAAGCTTTCTGATGATACATTAGGGTCAGGTTAAAAAATACCAAAATTTCCCCTCAAGTTGTTTATATATTCTAACCTACCTGAATCCTCACCTTAACAGTGTCACATCAAAAACAGGAATCTTTTTTCAACAGTGATTTGAAAAGGTTTTAGGATAGCCTAGCTAAAATGTCATCCATGTTTCCCACTTTGACACATAAAGGGCAAACTATTTCTGTGATGGCACTGAAGATTGAACCTGGATGTATAGGGTGTTTTGTGGATTTGTCCAATATGGATGTAGGAAAAGGAATAACAGACCAATATTTTTTTCTTGAATAAATATGACACTTATTGGCCAATATTTAAAACCAGACAAGGGTTACACAATCCCCCACAACAGACTCTCTAGCTGATGACAAGCAAGCTCATTTTTCTGAAGAGGATTAAACATCTATTATTTTATTACAGGCATTAAATGGTAAATAGACTGGTGCTTATGTAACGTTTTCTACTCTAAAAACTCAAGGCGCTTTTTACCACAAGCCCCATTCATCCATCCATATGCACATTCATACAGCACTTTATTCTATGCCTTTAAGAGCATTAAAAAAGTATTCACCCTTGGATGTTTCAAGCTTTTATTGCTTTAATAATTGAAATCATAGTTAATATAACTTGGCTTTTTTGATATTTATTGGCAAAAAAGACTTCTTTCATGTCAAGGTAAAAGCGGAGTTTTACTAACTAATGTCAATAAAAATATATAAGTTAAATCAAATGTTTTATGAATATCCATCCCCTTTATGTCAGTATTTAGTAGCTGCACCTTTGGCTGCAGTCACATCACTGAGTCTGTGTGGGAATGTCAGGCTGGCACATCTGGACACTGCCATGTTTCTCCATATATATAATTGAAACCGGAAGTTTACATATACTGTGTAAAAAGACACACAAACATTTTTTTCCTCACTGTATCAGGAACAGAATTGTGGAGCTCCACAAGTCTAGTTCATCATTGGGTGCAATTTCCAGATTCCTTAAGGTGCCACGTTCATCTGTTCAAACAATTATCCGCCACTCAGCCAGGAAGAAGCCTTTACTCCAAAAGCAACATAAAAAAGCCAGATGACAGTTTGCAAATCCACTCAAGGACAAAGAACCTAATTTTTGGAGACATGTCCTATGGTCTGATGAAACTAAAGTGGAACTGTTTGGCCATAATAACCATTGTTACATTTGGAGGAAAAAGGGGGATGCTTGTAAATCTGAGAACACCATCCCAGCTGTGAAGTATGGGGGTGGCAGCATCATGTTGTGGGGCTGTTTTGCTGCAGGAAGGAACTGGCGCACTTCATAAAATAGATGTTATCATGAAGAAAGAACATTATGTGGAAATATTGAAGCAACATCTCAAGCCATCAGCCAGGAAGTTGAAGCTTGAGCACAAATGGGTCTTCCAAATGGACAATGACCCTAAGCATACTGCCAAAATAGTCACAAAGTGGCTTAAGGACAACAAAGTCAATGTTTTAGAGTTGCCATCACAAAGCCCTGACCTCAGTCCCATAGAAAATGTGTGGGCAGAATTGAAAAGCTGCGTGCGCGCAAAGCAGCCTACAAACCTGACACAGCTACACTAGTTCTGTCAGGAGGAATGGACCAGAATTCCAGCAAACTATTGTGAGAAGCTTGTAGAAGGATACCCAAAACGCTTGACCCAAGTCATACAGTTGAAAGGTAATGCTACCAAATACTAAAGTAGAATGAAGCATTCTGATTCTCATTCTGATACTAAGGAAATGTATGTAAACTTCTGACTTTGAAGAAAGTAATACAAATCTCTTTGAAATATTCTGTCTCTCATTATTGCAGCATTTAGCAAATAGCAATAATTTTGGCAATCCTAACTGACCTAAAACAGAAGAAATTTAGTCTGATTTAATTTCAGAAAGTGAGAAAAAAATGTTTGTGTCTTTTTACACAGAATATGTAAACTTCTGCTTTCAACTGTGTATATACTTAAAAAATTCCCTGTTCCTAGGACTGCGCTCTTCTGGACAGAGATTTTGGATGTCGTATGTCATTTTTGAAGTCTGGAATATGAGCTTATACATACATATATGTATATATATGTATATATATATATATATATATATATATATATATATATATACACACACACACACACACACACACACACACACACACACACACACACACACCTTGATAGCTAAGTGATGCTAAAATGATTAATAAGACAGAAATCTTTGCTGTTGATGTCTTTGATTTGCAGCATAACTAATCCTTGTCATGCACACCTTACATATAGAATCATTTACACAGGGTACTAAAACCTGCCTTGCCTCAGATTCTTAGTGGTGACACATTTTCTGGAAGACTTTTGATTAATAAAGAAAGAACATGCACACAGATGGTTTGATGGACTGACTGATAGATAGTAGTGAACTTTTTGATGCCAGACTTACTGAGTAAAAGGTCATGGAGAGATGAGATATGATAATGATTTTTTAATGGTGGCTCTGAAAGGCGCCCCATTTGCTTCTCATACGAATTGCTTTGAGGGAGTGAAAGAATTATAGAGAGAGAAAGGGAAGTGTGAAAGACATGAGCCTGACAAGCACAATTGGTCCACCCTGTACATTCAGCACATGTACAGCATGACCTTACAAGGCCTCACCCCTCTGTTCTGTAGTCCCACTAACTATATTTTTTTGTGATGTAACTAAAAAAAATGTTATACAAGTATTTGATGGAACATCTTTTTCTTTGCTTACGTTTCGGATATGAAGTTTGAATTAAAGACATAGCAGTGTGCTCAGATGTAACAAATGTTATAAAAGGTCAGTTTTCAAAGGCCTGGCTCAATTTGGGAGACTGTTTCTCAGCAGGTTCCCTGCTTGGCTTGGCACAAAAGGAGATAACATAAAAAGGGTATTTACAGAAAGTGAAGCAAGGAGAAATCTAAATCTGCAAGAGAAAATGACAGATAATAGTCTTAGAGGATCAGGATTTCATACTTAATTATATATGTGTTTACATCTGACTATTAATATTTACTTAATCGGTCCACATATCTTACAAAATGATCTGTTTTTTCTGTGAGATAATTATAAATAAGATAGTATAGGCTGATGATCAATTTATTTTGAATAGACAAAAGAAAGTAAATTACAAGCTTGACTGGAGTTGTTCATGCTTCTAAGAATATATTTTACACTGGATAAGACAACCTGTGTTCTGTTTACTTTTAGCATGAATGTCTGAAATGAACAACAATGAGAATGTATTCAGTACAGTATACCATTGAAATAATGACACTCAGAGGGCTTTCATCTTCCTAACATTTTCTCATGTAGTGCCCTTATTAGACTATATCAATGAAATGAGTGGTGTGGATATCAATAAAACCAACGGGACTGATGGTACCTTTCTAATAGTGAACAATGCAGACACTGATATGATATTTTGAACCAATAGCAAAAACAAATAAACAAAAAAAAATTAATCCAATAGCCCAGTCATTGGTTGCAGCTGTAGTGACTTCAAATGGAAGGTGAAATAGCAGAGCAGGTGCAGAGTGTTACAATCTTTCTATAAAAATTTTTCAGAAGTTTTCTGATACGTGGCTCAGTATAACCCTTTGCCCAAAGGTGACACCTTTCAAACATCAAGACTGACACTAGTGGTACACAAACCCAAACTGATGAGCACGCTGGTACCACTGCTGGAGAATTGGTATCTTAGCTTGGTCCCAAACAGGGACGGTGGCATTATGCCCAGCACTGAAACATTTCACTGTTGTATAGGTGACTGGTAGTACCTCCTCAATGCTTTCTTACCTTTAAGGCTGCATTATAAATAGTTAGATTTTTTTAGCCTATCATAGAACTTTCACTTGTATACAATCAGCCAGCATGTATTCTATATTCAGTCTGTCGTAAAAATTGTTATATCAAAATTGTTACATCAAAATTGTTACATCAGAGTAAATTACAGACTATAAAATAGGATATAAGGGAAATGGTCATATGGGAAATTAATCATATGGTGTATTGATTGCCAAATATTCAGTATATATACGAAAATCAAATTACTCCATTAAAGTTCTGGTTTCACCAGGCTAGTCTCTTAAATTTCAGTTTTTGGCTTCCATTTTCTAGAGCCAAGGGGAAACACAAGCAGAAAACCAAAGACTGTATTTACAAAATAGATGTAACCATAGTCAGCTTTTTTTTTTTTTTTTTTTTACTCTGTATTCTGAATTGCAATTTTACAGAATGTTACTTTGATTTAAAAATAAAATGAAACAAAACAATGTTCTACAGTGGAATGCTTGCATTTGCTATAGTTTTTAATTTATTTTTAATTTTACCAGTATAGCCTAATATTACATGAAAATTTTCAAAGGGCTTCACAAGAAAATATCTAAAATATTTTATAATTATAATCATACTATAGAACTCCAATTAAATAAATAAGCCACACTAAGTACATCACACATAAAACAACAAAGGCATATAAAAACAAGGTAAATGCCAGGTTTAAAAGTTGTGTATTTAAAAGTTTCTTGAAATTGTCAGTGTGATTTACTTCCCTAGTATTTTAAGGTAGGTTGTTACATAGTTTGGGGGCATGAACAGCAAAAGGTAAATAAGATCATATTTAGTTTTAGGGCTACTTAAAAGAACTTCCATTTTGTCCTCATTAAGTTGTAAAAGATTTTTCATCATCCATTTGTTCATCTAATTTGAACATAGTGCTAGGGAGTTGAGTACATCATTCCTGTCTGCCACTACAGAAACATATAGATGTGTATCACCTGTATAACTTGGTAATAAATGTTATGCTGTCTGATAAGTTTTCCAAGCGGCAGCACGTCTAATGAGAACAGTAATGGACCAAGAGTGCTGCCCTGTGGAACACCATAGTGAGTGGTGTAGACAACCAATCTCCACAGGTGATGAAGAATTCTGTGTAGTGATATATGATCTGAACCATTCAAGAACATCTTAAGAAAACCCCACCCAGTGCTCCAGATAATAAATGAAGATTTTATGATCAATTGTATCAAATGCTGGACTTAGGTCCAGTAAAATGAGGAAGGCTACCCTGTTAGCACCAAAGGTCTCTTATTATCTTGGTCTGGGCAGTCTCTGTACTGTGATGAGCTCTGTAAATAAAACTTTTTTTTTCTCCTGCTGTACTAACAAATGAAGTTTCAATATGGGTAAATGATTGCTCAATATATTAGTGTCAAGATTAATCTGGTTCAGCTTTTTTAAATACAGAAAGACATATTTCCACCTCAAGTGATTTGTTAATGATTGCTGAGACAGGCTGAGAAATACAGTTAAAAATATGTTTCAGAAATGGAGTGAGGACTGGATCAAGTTGTTACGTCCTTCCCAATTATCCTTTTTAAATAATAAGCAACTGAGGAATCTTGTTTATATGCTGGAGGGATAAATGGGTTCATAATGTTGGCCTTGATGTAGAATCACAAATTATTGTGTATAACAGTTGTTTGATATGTAACAGGAAAAGTAAATGTTCACATAAGGTGATGTTGAATGATCAAGCTTCAACTTTCATTTAAAAATGCAATTGTTGGGAACCATCACTGCCACTCTGTGTACATGTGTATGTGCACACCTTTGTTTTTTGTGTTTTCAGTGAATTCCAGTGGAGTTGCCCAATGGCAGTAGTCCTCTGGTCCAGTTTGATCACAGCAGGGAGCAGCACTCCAACTTTGATCAGAGGAATCTGCAAAGCAAAACCAAAACAGATCTCAGCTTGACATATTTCCAACAAACTTCACTAAGCGGTATCAAACTGGGTGCTAACTCAGAGATAGCCCTTGTGAACTGAGTTATGGTTACTAATTAGAATTTTTATGTTCATGATGATTTAACAATGAAGCTTGTATAGTAGAAATATCGCAATGGGAACATGTTTATGGTACTTTTAAGAATCTGCTGACTGGAATATAAGATATTTTGTGCAAAATAGATAATTTGAAGTGAATGATGCTATTATGATCCATGCTCATATGTTATATTTTCCTCATAGTCTCCATGTTGAAATGTCCTTGGGCAAAACACTGAACACCAATTTGCTCCTGATGCATGCATTGGAGTGTAAATGTGTGTGATCATTAAAATGGCACAAATAAAAGCTTACAATAAAGTGCTATGTGAATAGGTAAATAAGACTTGTAATAAAAAGCACTTTGAATGCTCAGTTAGAGAAGAAAAGCATCATGTAAGTAGCAGTCCATTTAGCTGTGAGATACTAAGAACTACTCTCTGTATGTATATATGGGTCATTACCTCAAAACACCTGAACTTTTTTGATTTTTTTTCCTTTTTTTCCTATTGAACTTTTTCTTGACATTCTAATTTCTTGAAAAGTACCGATAGATAGATAGATAGATAGATAGATAGATAGATAGATAGATAGATAGATAGATAGATAGATAGATAGGTACAAGCACACAGCTGGATAGTGTAATGGCTATGGCAAACCTCTAGTAGGGGTCCTTACGCAAGACCCCCTCACGTTACCTGCCTACCTCGGACATGAGCGATAAAAGTACTAAGAGAATCACGCAGACATCAGACATCACCCAGATTAACAGGGTCTGTGCTAAGACAATATGTTGAAAAGTGGGCTACTAGAAGAAGGACAAGGCACAAGTAGACAAGAGATGAGAATAGGGAACTGTTGGAATGCTACTACACATGCAACCCTTCTGAAAGAGATTTATGGGATTTATGAATTCTTCGAAACCCAACATCCCAGCTAACATCGAAACGACTAGTAAATCAATGTTTGAACATCCGAAAGAAGCAACTGCTATCACAGCTAGAGATTAATGAGGTACAACACAACACAAATGCTACGGCAAGGGGAAGCCAGGAGGACAGGTCAGGGAGGGGGGTTTCACTATCCCCGCACTCCGAGATTGGGTACCAAGCGCCAAGAACAGCTTGCATACTGAATGCAAGTGCAGCAGACCTGAAAGAGAGGGTCGTGGCTAAGCTAGAAACCTGGACCATGTGAAGCCAATTACTGACAACGTAAAGTACTATCTAAAAGTCTGCTAGAACAGGGATCCTCAACCCCCGGTCTGCTGACCTGGTACCGGTCCATGGAACATTTGGTTTTGGGGCACAAAGAAGAAATTTCATGGTTAAAATTTTAGTTATACATACGTCCCACAGACACGCTTTTTGGTCACGTGACCTCCTTAGTGACGCCATCTTTGTTGACAAGCTGTACTTGTTTACACACACTGCTGTTTATCTCCCCTGTGAATTTTCAACTGTTTGGATGTCGGATTCAACTTGTGATCAAAATCATGGAAAGGCAAAAGAAGAAAGACTATGCAGAATCATTACGTATGAAGGATAAAAAGAGATACGATGAGAAAATCGGCATAATAGGTGTGGATCCATACTCGTTAGCAAAGGAAAAGCTGAACCATGAAGTTTCAGCATTGCCACCAATTCAGTACTATGACCCCCATTCCACAGGAACCATAATAGCACAGATTATGGCGATCCATGCTGATTTAGTGTTCCCAATCAAAACGACAAGAAATGGCTGAAAATTGGGTTACTGACAATCTATTGCCGTTATATTCCCGTCAAAAGGCCCGCATTCACGTTGTGACCCCGGCGCGTTGCCCCAGTGTTCATGATGCACTTACAATGTATGCCCGGTTGTGCTACTCGCACTGCCGTGTTCAACCAATTACCCACTGATGAAAGACGTTGAACTGCCGTTTATCACACACAATTCCCATTGCATTCCTGGAGTAGTCCCGGTATTGCCGATAATAGCCAGTCAAAATGGCATCGATCGGCACCAGTGGAATGGGGGGTCTAAGACGTGTACCATTATCTTGTGCTGGCAAGTCACTGGAGGTGTACAATCAGTTTGTTAATGGTTCGGTTGGCAACGTTTCCTGAATGCACAGCTGCCTGCAGCTTGCCTATAGCAATGGCAGCCGCTCGTATGTTGTGACGTGTCTGGGAATTATGTATTTCTTTCATTAGTCTTCCGGATCTTATTTTGAAAAAACGACTGTTTCCGCCCTCGCCTCACTACAGCACTTGACTCTGGCACGCCGTTTCACACATCAACAACACAAGCTAACCTTTGAAAAAAATGAGCCAAAAACAAAATTCACTGAAGCACTTTTTTGGGAAGGACTGACCAAACTATGGGACAGTAGAAGGGTCACAGACTACCAGCAAAAAGAAAGCTGCATTTAAAAGAAAATACCAAAGATTCCTACGTAAGTTATGGGTTCATCGCAACAGGTGGTACACAAGCTCCACATTTTCTGTGTATAATTTGTGGTGACCGACCAGCTAATGAAGCCATGAAACTCTCAAAACTGCTTTTCCACATTGAGACAAAACACCTAGCATTAAAAGACAAAGCCCTTGGAATTTTTTGAAAAAAAAGCATGAACATGAAGGACAAAAACAGTTACTGAGGGTCACCACTTCAATAAATGTGTCTACGCTGAAAGCATCATGTCACTGTCTCTCATCTGTCATGGTCCGCCTGTAGTTTGGGTTTTTGCGTTTGTTTTTGAGTTCTGTTTGTCCCATTTTTGCCCCATGCCCCGCCTGTTTCCTCTGTTAGTGGTCTCCGTCTCTGTCTGCGTCTGGTCTCGTCCTATTTTGGTAATCCGTCCAGTCCCTGTTTTGTTCCCCCCTGTCTCTGTATGTTAGTTACGCCCCTGTCTCCCTGTTGTTCGTTCATTGGTTGTCCTGGTCTGGTTTCCCCTGCCCTGTCCACCCGTCGTATGTTCATTGATTTGTTTTGTGTATTTTAGCACCGTCCTCTGTGTTATCCGTTGTCGTGTCATTTGTCGTTGTTCCCCCTTGTGCCACCCTTCATGTCTCCAGGTACTCACGCTTCACGTTTGGAATTTATGTTCATGGACTTTGTTTTCTTTATTTGGATTTAATAAAAGCCTTTTCACATCACGTCGGCTCGGCGGTCCTGCAATTGGGTCCACACCACACCCCC
>VUQH01083866.1:0-11354 GCA_015106775.1 Etroplus canarensis
TCTCAGTTTGCTCCAGTAAAAACAAAATAAAGTAAGATTTGTGCCTCTGTCTCTGTCAGGCACGCTGTGAAAAACTCTCTTGCTGCTGGGGTTCCTGTTGCTAGGCAACGGGAGTAGTGCGAAGGTGGGGTTTTTTTGCGCGCCGAAGGCTAGACCGTCCCATTTTGCAGCCGGCTACTTCTGGCCTTCGCGGTATATGAAGGACGTGGCCTACCCGGCCTTTGAAGGACGCGTCCTTAGAAGGATGCAGACCCTGAATTGGGACACAGCCACAGACTGAACAGCAGATGGTGGCAATGGGCCTTCTGCTAATTACCGTGTAGGCACCTTATTTTCTACTCACCTCCACACCTTCATTAGCCAAAATGTCTTTGTCAAAAAGTAGAAAAGTGGACACAGAGTGTAGAGTTTTCCAAGAGAAATGGACTGCTTCCTATTTATTCATAGAGATGAATGGGAAACCTGTGTGCTTGGTGTGTAATCAACAAGTGTTGGTGCTCAAGGAATATAATATTCAGCACCACTATGAGACTCATCATGGTGAAAAATATAACATCTTGCAAGGGCAACTGAGGAGAGAGAAGATAAATGAATTGCTGGTGGGTCTGAGGAAACAGCAGTCAATTTTCACCCGGAGCCGAGAGGTCAGTGAAGCAGCAGTAAAAGCCAGCTACCTAATTGCTAACGAAATAGCATTAGCATCAAAGCCGTATTCCGATGGTGAGTTGGGTAAAACATGCATGATGAAGACTGCAGAACTCTTGTGTTCCAAGAAGCGACAAGCATTTGCCAACATTAGTCTGACGAGGAATACTATGGCAGAGAGGATATCGGAACCATAGGCAGAGTTGGACAGTCAGATGAAATACAAAGTCAAGTCATTTCTTGCATTTTCTGTTGCAATTTATGAGAGCACCGACATTACAGACGCTGCTCAACTGGCCATATTTTTTCGTGGAGTTGATGAGACATTGACCATCACAGAGGAGTTCCTTGAGATGGACACCACAACAACTGAGGACATTTTCGGCTCTGTGGTTGGAGCTCTGGACAGAATCGGAGTGGACTGGTCCCGCGCCATCTGTAGCCAGGCTAACTATTTATTAATGAAAAGCAGGTGTTGTGACAAAATTCCGAGAGAACGTACAAGCCGCTAATGGAGGAGATGGTTTCTGGACATTTCACTGTATTTTGCACCGGGAAGCCTTGTGTTGCAAGTCGTTAAAAATGGATCAAGTCATGGAGGTGGTTGTCCAAACTATTAGTTTCATCCAAGCCAGAGGCCTGAATCATCATCAGTTTGACTGCCTTCTCAGTGACAATCACGTTATTCATACCCTGCCATACTACACTGAAGTACAGTAAGATGGTTAAGCAGAGGTGATGTGCTGAGGTGTTTCTTTGATCTACAGGAGGAACTGGACAATTCATGGAGAAAAAAGGAAAACCAGTGATGGAATTACAATCTCAGGAATGGCTGCAGGACCTTGCATTTCTGGTGGCTATTACAGTGCACTTAAATAGTCTGAACAAAATGTTGCAAGGCTGCAAAAAAGTTGTCACACAGTTTTATGACAGCATACACGCATTCAAGTTGAAGCTGACTTTGTGGGAGACACAGCTGCCGAGTGGTGACCCTGCCCATTTCCCCTGTCTAAGAGAGGCATGTGCAACAGGCATTAAAGCTGACATGAAACAGTATAAAGACAAGATTATGGGATTGCTGTGTGAGTTTGAGAAACTGTTTCAGATATTTGGTGAACTTGAGACACAATTTGCAATTTTTTGCTCACCCTTCACAATCAAAGCTAAATAGATGCCGAAAGATGCCAAGTTTCAGGAGCAAAAATAAAGTAGTGTAGACATGACTAACTCCTTTGAAATGCTGCTTCAGACACTGATTGCACTTCAAGAATACAGTTTTGTGAAAATAAATTATTGCTGTAGAAATAGTTAAAAAATGTGCAATTTAATGTAACTCAACAGCTTCACTACAAAAGAGTTTGGTTTGGTGGAATCCTATTGTTCATGCAATGCCATAAATTTTAAAGTGCAATACTATATTTTTCAGGTCCAAATATCTCTGACTTAAAGTTATTTTTGTATTTGTGCAAACACTTGTCTTAAGAAATCTGAGGTTGTTCATGATTTGATTTGTAAAAAGATATTTCATTAAAAATTAAGATTTTCTAATGTACTTGTACTTCTTTGCACAAAAACAAAGGGAAAAACATGGAGTTATGATTATTTATAGGTAATTATGTTATGATTGTACTGGTCCAGCCCACTTGACATCTAATTAGGCTGTATGTGGCCCCTGAACCTAGATGAATCACCCCTGGTCTAGTGGCTCTAAGAGCAGACCACAGCAACCTTCCTGAGCAGTATCCAGTAACCATCACAATGGCAGACATATAGGAAAGAGTCTTGAATATGAAGAGCTGGACAGCACTATGCCCTGACATGATCCACACCTACTGGCTAAAGAAGCTAACTGTACTCCATGGGTACAAATGAACCAGCTGCTAATGGATGGGACACACCCAGAATAGCTAACCCAAGGCCGGACACTCCTGATCCTGAAGGATCCCCAGAAGGGACCAGTCTCATCCAACTACAGGCCAATAACCAATAAGGTATCATAGTGGCTAAGATAAACAGGCACATGGCTCAATACATGAGTGGGGCCCAAAAAGGAATTGGCAGAAATACCAGGGGAGTAAAACACCAGGTAATGGTAGATAGAGCAGTCACCTGAGATTATCAGACCAGACTGACCAACCTGTGCACTGCCTGGATTGACTATAAGAAAGCCTGTGAATCAATGCCTCACACATGGCTCCTGGAATGCCTGGAAATATACAAGATCAACAGGACCCTAAGAGCCTTCATCAGGAACTCAGTGGGGATGTGGAAGACAACACTTGAGGCCAACTTCAAGCCAATAGTACAAATTCCCATGAAGTGCAGGATTTACCAAGAAGATACGTTGTCCCCACTGCTGTTCTGCATAGGCCTGAACCCCCTCAGCCAGATCATCAAGCCTGGTATTGTAAATGTGTGTGTCTCTTTAAGAGGGAGAGGGTGCAACAGAGTGTGTGTGGAGAGAGGGAAAAGAAAAGGGAGAGCAGAGTTTAGGGTGAAGATGTGCATGCAGCGGCTGGAGCTCCTGGTTTTGATGTACCTGCTGAAGTTTAATAAAATCTTTGGACTGCCACTTGAGTCTCCATCCTACTATCTCAACACCAGTGCACCAAATAAAAGGAGGGTTAACCCTGAAGTCCTAACTTCAGCCCCAATTGTAAGGGAAACAGCATACAGGAGAGTATTATGCACCCGCAAGGTTAACACTGGCTATGGATACTGACTATGGAATGGAGTAAACATCAGCCACCTCCTCTTCATGGATAACATCAAGTTGTATGCCAGAAATGAATGAGACATCGATTCACTGATCCACACTACCTGGAGCTACAGCAATGACCTCATAATATTGGGCTGGAGAAGTGTAGTGGGATGGTAACGAAAAGAGGGATGTTAGTCAGAACTGAAGACACTGAGGACCAAGTACCTTGGAATCCCACAGGCAAATGGCAACCATGAAGAGGTTATTAGAGAAGCCGCGGCCGCCAAATACCTGCAGAGAGTAAGGCAAGTCCTGAGGAGTCAGCTGAATGGGAAGAACAAGATCTGGGCAATCAATACCTACGCGCCAGTCATCAGAAACCCTGCTGGGATAATAAACTAGCCAAAGAAGGAGATGGGAGCCACTGACATCAAGACATGAAAGCTCCTTACAATGCATACAGGGTTTCACCCAGCACCCTGAGACTATATACTAAGCGGATGGAAGGAGGCTGAGGACTAGTGAGTGTCAGAGCCACTATCCAGGATGAAACAAAAAAGATCCATGAAAACATCAGAAAGATGGCCATGACTGATCAGGTGCTTACTGAATACCTCAGGCAGCAGAAACCCAGGATAGAAGAGGAGCAAGAGCAGGAACCATCATGTAAGGACAGGCCCCTGCACAGCATGCACCAGCGGCAGATAGAAGAAGTGGCTGATATCTAAGAATCCTACCAATGGTTGTACAAAGCTGGATTGAAAGACAGCACAGAGGCACTAATCATGGCAGCGCAGGAACAAGCATGACAAACATCTTTGATGGAGCTAGTCAGTGGAAAGAAAGTGAGGTTTTACACACATGCTGACTTACTTTCATAAACTCAGCATGCTGTGTGAGCTATAACATCATCTTCTGCGCATGCGCATCACTTCAGGGCCACTGTTCACACTGGAGTCTGATAGCGGTCTCAATTAAATTATGTGAACAACTGTGCAAAATAATCATATCTCAGCAAAAAATCAGAAATGATCATTAAGACCTGTGGTGTGAACGTACCTTAAGTCAGTGGATTCATAGACACAATGCTGCCAGCCTTCCTTTAACAGCTGATGCCTGTATGCATTCTGTCTCAAATTAAAATAGCACTTAAAGTGGATATTGATAGATGGGGCGATTGTTAATGCAATGTGCAGAGAGGTTACAACAATATTTTACACCTCACTGAGGACACAAGCCTTAATTAGTATGCACCATCAGCTTACATAAACTCACAAGGCATCACTCACAAAAATGCCTTGATCTCACTAACACTGAACCAGACATCCAGAGGTAACGCAAAGACAGCACCATGTGCTTTGAATGCTTTAAGCTATCTTCTCCTAGCAGTACTGTGCAGCAATGGCAAGGTTCAGTAAAATAAGCTGATGAAAGAGGTCAGTTTAACAGCTGAAACAGCATAGTTGCAAATTGAGAGTTTACAAATTAAATAATATTTTCTACTGTGTCTTTTTCAACCAAAAATCCCACTAATACCTGTGATTCCCTACATAAATTGTAAAGCAGTCTGTATGGTAATGTGGCTAAGCTTTAAAATGATACCAAGAAGAAGTCTGAGCATTTGCAGTATCAACTTTACGTTTTTTTGGGTTTTTTTTAACTGAAATTTGCAAGTAACTGCTATCTTTGAAATGAAGACTCATTTATTTTGACATGCATGTTCTCCTCTTCCTTAGAATTGAATGGAAACTAATCCAGCAAAAATATCTAACACTGAATTCACTGAAGCATTCCTGGGTAGATTACTCATTTACATGAATACGCATTATGAGTCAAACCACGTTTCTGTTCTGCTTGCCCAAAATTTTGCTGTGAATCTATCACCTGACCCTGCAGGTTTACACTCTACAGCATTTATCAAATCAGATGAAGCCTCTGCAGGCACTATGCAGGGCTCCAAGTCACAGCATCTCTGGCTCATTTTCCCCAGAGTAAGCTTCCTGCAACACTTCCTTGAGCTTCCCACCACTTAACCCAAACAGTGCAGGCCGTCTTGTTTCGTGCTGTCCCAAATTCCTTCATGTTAGCTCTCTTCTACACTCCACCTCTGTCCTTGTAGCTGCATTTACTACTTTAAAATCCCTGGTGCTGGCACACATGGCAGGGGAAGGATCTGCAGCTCCATACCTCCAGGCCTTGGTTAAGCCAGATAAACAAACCCATGCTCTGAATTCTGTCACAACTGGTTGCTTGACTTCAATTTCTATGGCTGACCATCACCACACTAGGCCCAAAATTCCTGTAGCGAAATTATCTTCCTTCTCCAGTCAGATTAAGAGAGGCACTCCATATGAAAGGTACCTGCAACTGCTCCCTCGTATTCTCTCCAAGGGGTCGCACAGCAGATTAATCTGCATTGGTAATTTGGCAGAGGTTTTACACTGGATGCCCTTCCTGACACAACCCTCCATGGTGAGAGGGGCCTGTGTCCCCACCTGGAATCAAACCAGGGACTTTTTGCTTGTAAGGCATATGTCCATATATTCAAACATTTTCACCCACTACTATGTATATGTACTGCATTGAGTTTTTAAATCTCATTCCTCATAAGATATAGCTATATCATCAACGCAATATGGACAAAAGTATTGGGCCACAATTATTAATCATTAAATTTAAGTGTTTCATTCAGCCACAGGTGTAGAAAATCAACTACCAGTCATGCAGTCTGCCTTTCCAAACACTTTTGAAAGAATATGCTATTCTAAATAGCTCACAGAATTCAAGTATGGTAGGATGACACTGCTACAACAAGTCAGTTGGTGAAATTTCTTCCCTCCTACATATTCTACAATCAATTATAGGTGGCATTATTGAAAAGTGGCAGACCAAAGTGATCTACATAAAGTTACAGAGCAGGGTCACTGAGTGCTGAGGTACATAGTGTATAAGTCACAAATTATCTGCTGTCTCAAAAACTTGCTCTAATCCTCTTTTGGCATTAACATCAACCCAAAATCTGTACGTCAGAAACTTCATGAAAACCTTATATCACCAAGTACGATGCCAAGCATCACATGGAGTGATGTAAAGCACCCTGCTACTGGACTCTGGACAAATCATGCTTCTCTATCTGGCAGTTTGGCACCCAAATGAATCTGGGTTTGCTGAATGACAGAAGATCGTTACCTACCTGACTGCATTGGGCCAGCTGTAAAGTTTGATGGAGGAGAAATAATGCTACGAGGTTGTTTTTCTGAGACGGGCTTGGAAGTTTGGGGAAGGCCCCTATCTGTGGATTGTTCTCAGTGTACAAAGCGAGGTCCATGAAGGCTTTGGTTGGATGAATTTGGTGTGGAAGAACTTCACTAACCCACACAGAGCCCTGACCTTGACACCATCCAGCACCGTTAGGATGAACTTAAACAGGGACTTTGAGCCAGGCCCTCTCATCCAGTATCAGTGTCTGACCTCACAGAGGCTCTTCTGGATGAATGGGCAAAAAATTCCCACAGACAAACTCTCTATATTCTCATAACTCCATATTAATGCCTATGGTTTTAGAATGGGATGCCATAAAGCCTCCTGTAGGGGTAATGTGTAGGTGACCATTCATCCATACAGTGTATGCACATCTACATTTCTTATACATGATCCTCATTTTCTATAACAGCAAAGCCCTTGAGACTGACATTCCTAATATTATAAATTTGATATTTTTGCTGTCAAAATCTCTCCAGATAGCTGTCTACTGCAGAAAATGTTTGGAAGTAGTAAATTGATCTTGGGCTACTGCATGCAATAATTGCTTAATGTTAAATGAATAGTTCACCTAACAGAAGTAGCATTAACCTTCATATACCTGACAGTAAGACAGCTGGGCCTGCTGCTCACAAAATGAGTTTGGTCTTATAACTCACAGAGAGCAAGTTCAGAAGAATGCTGTTGAAGCAGCCTGTGGAGAAGGTGTGTTGAGAAATAACACCTTGTAATTGTAATCATGGTTCTTGTTAATACTATCAAAGCATTACCTTAATATAATAATCCTAACATTTTAATCATTTGTTTCTTGTTTTCAGATGCCTGTGAGACGTCAGTGAAATCCCTCAGTTGAAGAAAAGCTCATTTGTTGCACCTGCAAAACACGTTTTTTAAATTCATCTCTTTTAATAAATAGTCCTTGAGCTCTTTGTCAGCTTGTTCACAAAAGTATTTTCACTGATGTCTAACAACATTTTCATGGTATTGAGCAATGCACTCCAACTCAAAAGTTGGTGTGTTGCAAAATGTAGAGCGGCTTGCTGTGTGAGTTTTCTTGCACAAAATCTTTTAGAAAGGCATTTAATCAACAGATCAAGGATCAACACACATACCCAACCTACAGTAGCATCCCATAAAAAGGGTGTTGTATTAAATCAGATTGCACCAAGCAGAATCAGTCAAACAGTAATAAAACAGATATACATGGTGTCTTCAAAAGGTTTTGGAACTCAGACTATAAAAAATAAAACCTTGGTTTATTTCATGTTCTTGGACATATCCAGGAAACTTCCAGAACTATTTTTAAATCTCTGCCTTGAAGTCCAGTTCTGACTGTGCATGTTGCAGTTTATGGCCCTTAAACTTGCACTGAGATAAAACATCAGTTTCTGTTTTACGATGACCAGAATTTTGTATAAAGGTTCATCGCTGGTGATGAGAACTTGGTCTCCAAACATGACCAAACAGTTTTCAGTGGAAAAAAATGTGGAGCAAGACCAGTAACTTTCTTTCTATCTTTTTGTTTTTTTACAGGGTTGGCCACCCAGGGTGAGACTAAAACTGAAAGCCTGAGGTGTCTGTGTAAGATCCTCTAGAAACAATTTGAACTGTTGTAGCTGCCAGCTTGACATGATGTGCCAGCACAGAGCACATTGGAAATGCACACGTTTTTTGGCCACACTAACACAATCTTTGCTGACCACCTGAACCACTCACTAGATTTGCTTTCATGTGACTCCATCCACCACCAAAAAACAAAAATCAGTTTGATACTGTTTGGATACACCGGAGGAGATCCCAGGGACATAACAGGACTTCCTTAGAAAATAGCAGCCACACTGAAAATGGTCCAGGGGGCACAATAGCACAGTCTTGAATGTAAGCTTGGCCATATTTAAATTAGGTGAAGTTTTTGATTTTTATACCCCTTCCCAGAATACTGAGCATATTACATACTTTTTCCTTTGGCTGCTTTCTTTAGGGGTCACCACAGTGGATCATCTGCCTCCATCTCACCATATCCAGTGCTTTTTCTTCTGAGGAAATTTTTATAGTTCTAATTTAAAGAGGCAATGGGACTCTATGAAAATCATAACAAATTTAAAACTAGCTAAGAAGTGCTTAGTGACTTCAGATGATTTGAAAATGGCTAACGAGTTAAATGTGTTTTATTTGAAATTTGAAACTAGGATGGGATTCCATGTTTTCTTTGAAAAACATTTGCAGTAACATCAACACTAGCATGGTGTCCTATTTTCCAACAGTCTTCAGCCTTTTAAAAGGTACCTGCTCTTTGGAAAAGTTCTGCAATTATTCCAGTCACCAAGAAAACCCTGCTGACTGCAAGTAATGACTTCAGATCAGTGGGTTTGACATCAGTAGAAATAAAATGCCTGGAGAAATGTCTAGTGGCTATGTTGAAAGCAAATGTGAACAGTAAACTAGACTCTCTGCTGTTTTCTTTTTTTTTTTTCTTACAGGCAGGGGTGGGTACAGATGATGCCATTTCTGCTATCACTCTTCTGGTTTTAAAACATTTGGCGGACTGCACAACTTATGCCCTGTTAATTTTGATTGGTTTTAGCTTTACTTTTAAAGCTCTTTAGGCCCCTCTATTAATTCAGAAACTCAAACAGTTGTATGTCAACCCTAAATGTGGGATAACTAATTTTTAACAAACAGGACTCAGTAGGTTATGGTCACTAATAGTATGTATCAGTACTGGAGTCCTGCAGGGCAGTGTTAGTTCACTTGTCCATTTTACTATTTATACTAATGAGTGCTCTTCCGGTTTACAGTTTCACAGAATTACATTTTTAAATACCTCAGAAAATTCTGCCGTGTTAAGTTTACATTTTTGGAATGGCAGCACATGCCATATGTCATTCAGAAGTAAAGCAGTTTGTTAGATGGTGTGATACAAACAAGCTCACTGTAAATGTGAATAAAACTGAGGAGATCATTTTTGACCCAAAACATATTGGTGATTATAGTCCAGTGGTTATTCATAACCAACCAACTCAGTCACAGGCCAAGCCAGTGTATTCCTAGTGACGGTCCCAAGCCTGGGTAAATGGGGAGGGTTGTGTCAGGAAAGGCAACTGGCTTAAAATCTTTGCCAAATCAAATATGCAGATTCATACTATGACTTCCATACCAAATTGGTCGTGGCCCAGGTTAACAAGGACTGCCCCCAGTGCCATTAGCCAACAGGGTGCAGGTGTCGGTGAAAACTGTACTACTGATGGCTTAGGACAAAGGAGGGGGAGAGGGGGATAGTGTGTTCGGAGACAGAGAGAGAGAAGGAAAGGTAGGAGGGTGGAGGTGAGAGGAGGGACTTTAAATGTAGGGACTATGACTGGTAAAGGGAGAGAGCTGGCTGATATGATGGGGAGAAGGAAGATAGATATATTGTGTGTGCAAGAAACCAGGTGGAGGGGAAGCAAGGCCAGGAGCTGTTCTACCATGGTGTAGGTAGGAAGAGAAATGGAGTAGGGGTCATCTTGAAGGAAGAGTATGTGAAGAGTGCTCTGGAGGTGAAGAGAGTGTCAGACAGAATTATGACTTTGGAAACTGAAGGTGTGATGCTGAATGTTGTTAGTGCATATGCCCCACTAGTTGGATGTCAGTTAGAAGAAAAAGAGGAGTTCTGGAGTAAGCTGGATGAAGTGGTAGAGAGTATTCTCAGGGGAGAGAGAGAGTGGTGATTGGAGCAGACCTCAGTGGGCATGTAGGTGAAGGGAATAGAGGAGATGAGGAGGTGTTGAATAGATATGGTGTTAGGAGAGGAATGTGGAGGGACAGATGGTAGTGGATTTTGCAAAAAGGATAGAAATGGCTGTGGTGAACACATATTTCAAGAAGAGAGAGTAACACAGAGTGACCTACAGGAGTGGAGGAAGGTGCACACAGGAGCTGATGAATGAGGAAAATGAGAGAGAGGAGGTCAGATGGAGGAAAGATATTGAATCAGGAAGTGCAGAGTATTAGTAAGGAGGGAGTGAGGGAAGCTACGGAGAGGATAAGGTGTGGAAAGGCAGTTGGTCCAGATGACATACCTGTGGAGGTATGGAGATGTCTAGGAAAGAGAACAGTGGACTTTTTAAATAGATTGTTTAACACAATCTTGGAAAATGCCTGAGGAATGGAGAAGAAGTGCACTGGTACCAATCTTCAAGAATAAGTGTGATGTGCAGAGCTGCAGTAACTTCAGAGGAATCAAGTTGATGATCCATACCTTGGAGATATGGGAAAGAGTTGTTGAGGCTATGTTAAGATGAGAGGTGACCATCAGTGAGCAGCAGTATGACTTTATGCAGAGAAAGAGTACAACAGATGCATGTTTACTTTGAGAGTGTTGATGGAGAAGTATAGAGAAGGTCAGAAGGAGTTGCACTGTGTCTTTGTGGATCTTGAGAAAGCATATGATAGGGTGCCAAGAGAGGAACTGTGGAATTGTATGAGGAAGTCAGGAGTGGCAGAGAAGTATGTGAAGGTGGTGCAGGACATGTATGAGGACAGTGAGACAATGGTGAGGTGTGCAGTAGGAGTGACAGATGGGTTCAAGGTGGGGGTGGGATTACATCAGGGATCAGCTCTGAGCCCCTTCTTGTTTGCAGAGGTAATGGACAGATTGACAGATGAGGTCAGGCAGGAGTCTCCGTGGACTATGATGTTTGCAGATGACATTGTGATCTGTAGTGAGAGTAGGGAGGAGGTGGAGGAGAGCCTTGAGAGGTGGAGGTAT
>VUQH01083868.1:11198-32209 GCA_015106775.1 Etroplus canarensis
CCAAATGTCGCAGACAGGAAAAACAAGGCCTCTGTGACCAAGACAAACCATTAAATTTACACAACAAAACCATAAAATACTTTTCCACTGAGTGCATACTGTACAGACAAGCAAATATGAAAATTTCCATCATAAAACCCTGCTGAGATAACAGTTATCCTCAGGGTTTCTGTTCTGATGTTGGATGTTTCAATCCAATCCAGTGAAAAATAAGGAAATAATGTGGATTAAAAAGAGTCGGGAAAGCAACCGGTGAATTTTGGCGACAACGGCCAAACTTTATAGAAGTTTTACATTATTTCTACTTTTCTAATTAATGGCATACACCTGTACATGTGTTCAATTGGTGAGAATGAGCCAAAAGAGAGATGACTCGTTTTAATAGTGACATTTAGAGGCGTTTGCAGGTACATTTCTGCAGTTTTTTAGACTAACCAAAGCAAACTGACTACCATGGCTTTATTATTTCCGAAAACAGCAAAACAAAAAAGCAGCAGGGTCTGATAGAAAAAGGAAGATCAGATCACCATAAAAACCAATCAGATGTTTTATGGAAATCTGCCCGTGAGCTGATGAGATATTGTGGTCTGTGGCAGACAGGGCAACAAAAGACGAAGAAGAATTACAGCTGCTACAACAGAGTTGGCATTTCATGACTTATTTGTTTTGATTCGGCTGTAAATCTGAGCAGCATTCAGTGGCTCAGTAATGGGAAAAATAATCAGAATACAAAGCCAGCATTACTCATAAGGAAAAGAGATGGATTTGTTACATTCATTTCATGAGCTGAAACGTTCTTTTTGTGAAAACTACAAAGGCGGAGAGCCTTAATTTTAGATTTTTAATTCCATTTTGTCAGTTTTAAAGCGTTCTTATTAACAAACACATCACCCATGGCCTGCCGTACTACACTAAAGTAACTACTGTACGTACAAACGATTCACCAATCCTTTTCAACCTACATTCCACTGAATGCAGCACAAAGACTTTTAATGGTCAAACTGATAAACTTCATTGTTTTTGGGAAATCTACACACATTCTGAATTTGATGGCTGCAACATGTTCCAAAGGAGTTTGGACAGGAGCGTGTTTACCTCTGTGTTTCATCACTTTTTCTTCTTCTAACAACCCTCAGGAAGTGTCTGGAAACTAAAGACACTAATTGCTGAAGTTCTGAAAGTGGAATTCTTTCCCATTTTGCTCGATTAATATTTTAAGCGCCGCAGTCTGGGGTCTCTCTTGTGTTTTGTGCTTCACAATGAGCCATACATTTTAATGGGAGACAGGTCTGGACTGCACGCAGGCCAGTCTAGTACCCGCACTCTATTGCTGTATCGTGCAAAATGTGGCTTGGCATTGTGTTGCCAATGGGATCTCAGCGAAAAAGGACGAAAACATTCGATTGTTGCTGTATGGACCTCGCAGCATTAATTGTGCCTTCCCAGATGTGCAGGTTACCCGTGCCATCAGTGCTAACACACTCCCATACCATCACAGATGCTGGCTTTTGAACTTTGTGCTGATAATCTGGATCATCTTTTTCCTTTTCAGCCCGGAGGACTTGATGGTCGATATTTCCTAAAACAATGAGAAATGTGGACTCGACAAACCACAGCACGCTTTCCCACTTTCGGGCCCAAAGAAGTCGGTGGTGTTTCTGGATGACGTTTCGCACGGTAGAGTCTTAACTTGCATTTGCAGATGCAGAGCTGTACTGTGTTACCTGTTCCTGAGCCCACGTTGTAATATCCATCGCACAATGAAGATGGTTTTTAAGGAAGTGCTGCCTGAGGGATTGAAGGTCACGAGCATTCAGTGCTGGTTTTCAGCCTTGCCCCTCATGTGCAGAGATTTTTGCGAATTCTCTGAATCTTCTGATAAAACTATGTACTGTAGGTGATAAGATGAAAGGAGTCGAGATAGTAAAAGTGGACCAGTTTAAATACCCGTGAGCAACCATCCACAGCAAGACAGAGCACAAGAAAAGGTGAAGAAGAGAGTTCAGGCAGGGTGGAGTGGGTGGAAACAAGTGTCAGGGGTGCTTTGTGACAGAAGGATAGCAGCAAAAGTGAAAGGGAAGGTTTACAAGACGGCAGTGAGACCTGCTATGATGTATGGTTTGGAGACGGTAGAACTGACAATAAGACAGGAGGTGGAGCTGGAGATGGCAGACGTGAAAATGTTGAGAATTTCTCTGGGAGTGACCAGGATGGACAGGATTAGAAACGAGTCCATCAGAGGGACAGTTCAGGTTGAGAAGTTTGAAGACAAAGACAGAGTGGCAAGGCTGAGATGGTTTGTTACAAACTAATCTTCCTACCTCTAGTGTTGGTTTAACGTTCCACAATTTTGCCAGTCTTCCTTTGCTCCTGTGCCAACTTTTTTGGAACACATTTTTTAGCGTGGCAGCATTGTATTAGTATAAGGATACTAAATATCAACAGCTTATCATATAAACTGCAAGAACAAATTGAACTTTTTAGTACTAGAGTAATAAAATCAGTTGCTTTTTCAGTCCACCTACACAGTTCCTGAAGGAGCTGCATAACTTTTGTTGTACAAGTTATACTGTTTAAAATACATGTATTCCACATGTTTCCATTCAGTTAAGCTGGACTAGACTATGTCATATATGGCAAGTTTTAATGACAGTGTTGGTCAATTTGCTTGACAATCCCATTTTGCAGCAAATAAAATGGCGTCAGTGGAACAGACTGAGAACTTTAGCTTATTAGATGATACAGATGTTGGCAAAGTTTACCTCTGAGGATATAATAAGAAATTTTAAAAATTCCCATATCTGTTTTTGCATATCACAAAATGTTTAAAATCACAATAATATCATATTGGGAGTCATATATCATGATAGTGTCCCCGGTAGCGTAGTGGTTTGCGCATTCGCCTTTGAAGCGAAAGGTCCCCGGTTCAATTCCAGGTGGGGACACAAGCCCCTCTCACCATGGAGGGTTGTGTCAGGAAGGGCATCCGGCGTAAAACCTCTGCCAAATTACCAATGTGGATTAATCCGCTGTGGCGACCCCTTGTGGAGAATACAAGGGAGTAGCCGAAAGGTACATGGAGTCATATATCATGATAATATCCAATCATGGGGTCTCTGGTGATTCCCAACTCAAGTATATTTTGAAAACAAAAAAAAACAATGAAGTTTACCGGGCCACCATGGCTCAGGAGGTAGAGCCGGTCAACAGGAAGGTTGGCAGTCTACATGCTGAAGTGAACTTGGGCAAGACACTGAACCCCAAATTGCTCCTGATGTATTCATCAGAGTGTGAAAGTGTGTGTGTGTGACAGTTAAATGCACAGAATAAAAGCTCTGTGTGAATGGTGAATGAGACTCGCAGTAAAAAGTGCTTTGAGCGCTGTTAGAGTAGAAAAGTGCTATATAAGTACCATTCCATTTACCATCAGTTTGAACATTAACCCTAGTACTGCAAGCTATACGACCAGCTAGACAACAAGCAGTGAATGAAAACACTGGAAGCGATTAATTTATAGACAAACGGCAGCACACGAAACTTATCTGGGACATCAATATATTGAGGTTCTGCAGTACTGGGGTTAAGTATCCTGTCTTTGTGCTGTATTCAACTGAAGATAAGTTGAAAAGGTTTTGCAAATCACTGTATTCTGTTTTTTTATTCACATTTCACACAACGTCCCAACATTTTGGGAATTAGGGTTTGTAATTTGTTTGTCTGTAATTGTTTGTAAAACAACAGAAATCAGGGTATATTTTTATTGTTAGTAATCCATCAAATTAAGGGAAAGTTCCTGTTTTTTCCACTTTTTTTTTTTTTTTTTTTTTTTACAAACATGTCTGTGGGGGACGTTCACAGGACAAAATATGGGTAGTGAGCTGCCAGTACTTTTTCTTAAAGTATTTCTTAAAGTTTCAGCCCAAAGAGGCTGATGGGTTCTCTTGATCCACCGCAGCATTTTTTTACAGAGTGCAAAAACTGAGATGTGTCGAAATGTGGCGCTTTGAAGTCAGCTAATGACTTTATTCTAAAAGCGCCAA
Organism: Etroplus canarensis; assembly: GCA_015106775.1. Taxonomy (NCBI): domain Eukaryota; kingdom Metazoa; phylum Chordata; class Actinopteri; order Cichliformes; family Cichlidae; genus Etroplus; species Etroplus canarensis. Next base: position 15,239 of record VUQH01083868.1, read on the forward strand.
ACTTTGACACGTCTCAGTTTTTGCACACTGTAAAAAATGCTGCTGCAGCAGATCAGAAGTAGATGAGACTGCTATCAAAACGTAGGTAAAAAGGAGACCTCTCATATGCTATAACTTGTCGTGATCAGCCAAATTAAATTGGTGCCCTTTTGCTATTGAAACTGTAATTTATCCCCATCATACTGATGCTGAGATTTGGTCATACAACAGAAACCAGAATTTATCTTTAGATTGTGACACTTTGGGTGGGTGTAAAGTTGATTTGGTTGCAGCTTTGAACAAATGAAGGTATGAGGGCTCAAAAATGCTGGAAAAAAAATCATTAAAAAGCAGCAAATATTAAGTCCACCCCAATGGTCTATGTCTCAGAAAATAAAAAAGATAAAATTTTACACGGCTTCATTTAATATACTGTATTGTACAATGAAAATCGGCTGATTCTGAGGGGGTCAGGTAGGAACACTACAGGACACCCTTTCTCTGCTCCCGTGTGATTCGGCCTTACCTCAGAGCCACGGCTAAGAGTTTGGACAAGGTGAAACGGTCGCTGCTGTTGCTGGGAAATATGGCAGCTAAGATGAGCGTAAACAGGCCTGAAGAGGCAAAGGAGACATTCAGAAAAGATTTAATGAAATCATGTTGGATAACACTGCCTAATAATGACTCCTTATAAATTCTTAGGCTTGGTTTTATGCAGAGAGACAGAGTCACCTGAAGTGGAAGACAAAATGTTGACAATGGCCACTTGCGTGTCGGACAGAGCTTCCTGGTAGGACAGGTTAGCCAGGAACCACTGCAAGACAAACACAGGCAGAGTTAGGATGGCCCTTGGATAAGCACCATTTCATTTTCCTCTAACAAACTCTCAGGAGCTCTAATTTGACCCACTGCTCAGTGTGTAATAGCCTGACTGGTGCTCACCACAAAGCAGAAGAAGAAGCTGATTTTGGCCACATCTGTGATGGTCAGCTTGCCCACCGTGCGCAGCATGGCCTCGTGGTCCTTGGCAGCGGGGTAGGACATGCGCGACAGCTTGGCCTCCAGGGCCTGTGTCGAGGGCAGCTGACGCACCTCCATGATGTTGCTGAAACGCACCCGCTGCTTCTTAGAAGCTGGGAGGAGAGAATAAAGAGAGAGGGAGGAAAAAACAGAGTCTATTTAAAGGCCAAAGCACAGAAAATCTAACAGCATTCATGAACTACATTCGCAGCATCACAAGTTTATTACAGGCCACAATGCATCATAATCTTTACCTTCCCTCATGAACATCTGCATGTATGTGGACCCACCACTAGCAAGAGGGGGCTACAGGAATTTGGTGCTTTGTGGACAGCTGATATTGGGTTGCCAAAACTGGTTTTAGGGACAAGGAGAGTCATCCCCACCCGATAGGGAAGAGCCTGAGCTCGTGCGTGAGGTTAAGAGAGAGGCCGGTTGGGCTCACCTTGGCACACAGAGGGGAGGGGTTGGACTTTATCCCACGCTGGAGTTGCACTCGGTGAAAGTCAGCATGCAGGGGTAGGTATAGTTGTATCCACCGGTTCGGTGCCTGTACATTGGGGTTGGCACTAGTGAATGACAGGGCTGCTTCTCTGCACCTCTGGGCGGGGTACAGGTCCTCACTCTTCTTGGTCAGCTCAGTGAACTTGGTCTTCTTTGAGTGCCTGGGTGGGGTGCTAGATGGTGCACTGCCTGGGGACTCCATTGTTCCACTGGAGGACTAATGTGGGAAATGACAGCGTGCTCTGGAGGAGTGTGATTGGGAGGAACGGCCTGATTGATAAGAACCCGAGCGGTGCTTTGTCTTTGGACATCTGTGCTAATCACAGTTTGTCCACAACAAACACAGAGTTTCAGCATGAGTGCTTTCATAAGTGCACTTGATTCCAGGACACCCTAGGCCACAGATCGATGACTGATTTTGCAGTCACATCTTCAGTGACTATTAGCAAAATCTAGCGTGGACACGCCTGAAACACCTAGGAAGAATCCCAGTCAGACCCGCCAAAACACCTTAACTAGATCCTTCAGATGTGGCTATACGCTCACCTCAGATACCACCACCTCATACTGTACATCATAAATCATACTGTATGGTAGTTGCAATGGTCCTAGCAGCCTGTGTGGATGGGTTTTCCTCTCTCCTCATCTTAGGTACCACCATCTGCAGCTGATTCTATTAAGGAATTAGAGCTATGGAGCCCTTAAGGACTCCCTGTTCTGTCTGAGCTCTGTGTTAGTGGCGCCTTGCTCCTTGTGGCTAGGAGCATGTTTGATTAGTTTAACCCTTTGATGTACTCGTGTTTGTCCAGCTTAATTTGATTTCGGTGGTGATGAGGGCGTGTTCAAGTCTTCAAGGTTTCATTATGAGTCAAACCTTTGTTTTTCTCTTAATTCTCCTCCTCAGTTACTTCCCTACATCCCCATGGACTTCAAGGAACTTTACAGCAATCACCAAACAGCTATCTGAAGGAAAAGGATTGGGAACCCTTTATTTGGCCTTTAATACATGAAGTATTCTTTCAAGTAGTTTCCATTTCAAAACTATGATATCATATTTTTCATAAAAGTCTGTCTTTAACACAGTAGTGTCCTTCTGGATATAAAGCAAGCAGAACAGCGGAGCTTCTTTTGAACTAATCTCCTCTGAGCTCCTCCCAAAACGTTTTAATCCGATCACAAACGGCACTATCAGTGCAGGTGTCACGAATATTCAACCACAAGAAATGAAACGAGGGCAGAAACACTGCTCTCTCTCATACAGATTGAACCATCATTTTGTCCTGTTTATCAGTGAATCTTAAAGCACTCGCCTAAAGGATGAGATACAGGCTTCTCTTACAATAAACAACAATTTCAGACATTTGTACAGCTCAGCACTGCCCTCTGTTGTTCCAAAGTTTTAGTCCTAATCAATCACAGTCAAAAGAACAAGCAATCTTGAGCCTGTGCATGCAGTCTTAGCAAAATCAGAGGGAAGTATAGGACATCAGCTCAGTACTCACAGGATTCACAGTCTCCGATTAAACAGCTTGACTGCTCGGTGGGGACGTCCTGGAACTTCACAGGTACGTACAGAGGTTCACTCTGCACAGGCGTGACAGGAAGTCAGCTCAGTTACACGTACAGGAGGATTTATAGGCTGCAGCTTTCGGCAGTAATTAAACTACGTACCAGACAGTTGTTCACAGTGGTGTCAGTGGTGCAGGGTGTGAAGTAGGCCTCAGCATCAGCAAACTGCAGAGAGGTGCAAATCAAATTATCAACTTACACACCAGAACCAAAGACTTCAGGTCCACAAATTCAGCTTCTGTCACGTTTTTCAGACCAAAAATGATTCTTTTAATTTCATTTCTGAACATACACTACCAGTCAAAAGTTTGGACACACCTTCTCATTTAATGGTTTTTCTTTATTTTGATGACTATTTACATTGTAGATTCTCACTGAAGTCATCAAAACTATGAATCAACACATATGGAATTATGTAGTGAAGAAAAATGTGTGAAATAACTCAAAACATGTTTGTATTTTAGATTCTTCAAAATAGCCACTCCTTGCTTTGATTACTGCTTTGCACACTCTCGGCATTCTCTCGATGAGCTTCATGAGGTAGCCGCCTGAAATGGTTTTCACTTCACAGGTGTGCCTTTTCAGGGTTCATTTGTGGAATTTCTTGCCTTAATGGGGTTGGGACCATCAGTTGTGTTGTGCAGAAGTCAGGTGGGTACACAGCTGAATTCATATTATTGCAAGAACCAATCAGCTAAGTAAAGAGAAACGACAGTCCATCATTACTTTAAGAAATGAAGGTCAGTCAGAGGTGTGTCCAAACTTTTGACTGGTAGTGTACAAAGCACAGATTGGCTCCATGTGCTAACAGCTAACTCACCATGATCCAACAGGATGTCTAATTCTTTCAACAAAAAAAATGCCAGGTTTCACATATGGTTAGGTCTGTAAGTTTTTGGACAATGACATTTTGTTTTGTAATTTTGCTCTGTACACCACCACAGTGGATTTTAAATCAAACAGTCAAAATGCAACTGAAGTGCAGACTTTTAGTTTTCGTAAAAGGACTTTTACAAGATTGCATTAACTGTTTAGGAATTAAAGTCATTTGCATATTACAGTTCCCATTTTCAGAGGCTCAAAAGTAGTGGGACAAACTAATATAATTTTAAATATGATAGTTTTTAATACTTGGATGAAAATCCTTTGCAGGCAGCAACTGCCTGAAGTCTAGAACCCATTGACATCACCAAATGCTGTGTTTCCTCCCTTGAGATGCTCTGCCAGACCTTTACTGCAGCCGCCTTCAGTTGCTGCTTGTCCGCGGGTCTCTGCCGCCTTCAGTTGCTGCTTGTCCGCGGGTCTCTGCCGCCTTCCGTTGCTGCCTGTCCGCGGGTCTCTGCCGCCTTCCGTTGCTGCCTGTCCGCGGGTCTCTGCCGCCTTCCGTTGCTGCTTGTCCGCGGGTCTCTGCCGCCAGTTTTGTCTTCAGTAACTAAAAAGTTGCTCTGTTGGGTTGAGATCCAGTGACTGACTTTGCCTTTGAAGAATATCCCATTTCTTTTCCTCAAGAAACTCTTGGCTTGCTTTTGCAGTTTTCATGGGGTCATTATCCTTTTGCACTGGGAAGCTCCACTCGATCAGTTCTGCAGCATTTGGCTGAATCTGAGCAGAGAGTAAAGCCCTGTACACTTCACAATTCATCCAGCTACTTCTAGCAGCATCACATCATCAATACATACTAGTACCCAGGTTCCGCTGGGAGTCACACATGTCCATATCATAACATTATCTCCACCAGGTATGACAGATGATGTGGTACGCTTTGGATCATGAGGGGTTCCTTTTCTTCTCCCTACTTTTCTCTTCCCAATCATTCTGGTACAACTTCATCTTAAGTTTCATCTGTCCCAAGAAATTTTCTCCAGAACTGTTCAAGCTCTTTTAGATGTTTTCTGGCCACGTCTAATTTAACCTTGATGGTTTTTTTTAGCGGAGCCAGTGTACTCCTAGTGTCGGTTCCAAGCCCGGGTAAATGGGGAGGGTTATGGCAGGAAGGGCATCCGGTGTAAAATCTTCACCAAATCAAATATGCGGATTCATAATAGGACTCCATACTGGAGGCGGTCGTGGCCCGGGTTAACAATGACCACCTCCAGTGCCGTTAGCCAACAGGGTGCCGGTGCAAACTATGCCACTGTTGCCCGAAGACAAAGGAGGGGGAGAGGGGGAAAGCGTGTTAGGAGGCATGGATGTAGTGAAGGAGGACATGCAGAGGGCTGGTGTGAGGGAAGAGGATGCAAGGGATAGGGTGAGGTGGCGGCAGATGATCTGCTGTGGCGACCCCTAACAGGACCAGCCGAAAGAAGGAGGAGTGGCTTGTACCTAGCTTTTAATCCTCTGTATTTACATTAATGAAGGCATCTCTTGACTGTAGAATCTAGCAATGATACACCTACCTCTTCCCAAGTGTTCTTGACTTGGCTCAGTCCTGATAGGTTGAAAGGAGAATGAGGCCTAATAATGGCCTCATTCACTTGCATCATCTCCTCTCTGGACCTCATATGAAGAGTTTCAGTGAACAGCTACCAAATTCTGGAAGTTCAACACTTAGAATGAACTCCAGATCTTTGAACTGCTTAGTTTGTCATGGAATAAAGAGGGAACAGGCCTCACCTGGCCATGAAACGACTCAGTCTATTGTCCCATTACTTTTGAACCTCTGGAAACAGGGTGATGTATAAAAATAGCTGTAATTCCTAAACAGTTCATGAAGATCTCTTGCCAAACCCCTTTAATTAAAGGTGAAAGTCTGCAACGCTCCTGACCGAAAGAATTGTAGACCCGTGAAAAATGTCCCTTTAACAATATAGCGCCCTCGTGTGGTAAAAGTGTTGTTGGGTTACTTACGAAGGCAGAGTGGCGGCGTTTCAGGGTGCCTGTGCACTGCTGCCTCCACGGCCGCCACAGCAGGAAACCCAGCAAGTACAGCACAAACATGGAGGTCTTGGTGAAGGTGCTGAAGAAAGGCTTGTTGTAGTCCTGTCGCTTGAAAATGTACTGCAGGTTGAATGACGAGAGGGAGGCTGTTACTGTTTCATTAGTTTTATACATGTAGTTTTACAGGTCTACATTCACACGAGGGAAAACTGCACTCTTATTGCCTGTCATACATCTCCTGTTTCAATGGTGAAAGGTCATATTAAATATGGCCACTGTTTCAAATAATGGGCTCTGTATATGGACAAGTAAAGCTTATGCTCAGTTCATCAGTTTTTGCTTTTTTTTTTTTCCAGTTTTGGTTCTGTATGATGTCACGGAGAGAGGATATTCCTAATATGGTCATGGCTCCAGTTTACGAGAGGCAGCCAATCAGAAGAAAGGTGTTTTAAAAGGGGAGACAAAAAAGCTCGTTACAGATGGAGGATGAACTCAGCAGCTGCACTGAGGCCCAGTAAACAATAAAGGAGGGTCACTGTGAAGCATGCAAAAGTACTCCAGCAGAGTCCGAGAATAAAAATAAGGGGCTTGAAATGCCCTTTCATCAAATTGTTTTTCCATTTTGTTTTTTTTAGTTTCTTTATGAGGATTTTAGAGCAGCAGATGAAAGATTTGCTTGATTTCTACACATTCACTGTTTCACAGTGGAGGAGTGTTAATAAATACTCAACTGTAAGCTGATTGCTCACACAGTTCTTTATCTTGTCTGCAGAGACTCATAACATGTTAATATCTGTATAAGGATGGACTTTAATGTGACTACTGCTTTTAGGAAGTCGTACAGTACTGTGCAACTCTCTTGAGCCACCCCTCATTTTGTTATATGCCGGTGGGAAAATGGGAAACAGGTGCAATGATTTACTGAAATGTGCAAACATAAATGAAAATACTGCACATAAGACAAAAGCAGAGTTGGTACAAGTTCAACAAGCCTGAAAGTCAATATTTGGTATGACCGCCTTTATTCTTCAACAAAGTCTGAACGCTCCCAGCCAAGCTTTCTTGTCATTTCTTTAAGTAGCCTTCAGGAATAGTTCTCCAGGCTTCTCGAAGGACATTCCAAAGATCTTCTTTGGGTCTTGGCTGCTTTTTGTGCTGTTCTCTGATCCCACACTGCTTCAATAATCCGGAGGTCTGGGCTCTGGGGAGACCAATCCATGACTGACAGTGTCCCATTGTATTCTTTTTTTTTTAATCCAGGTAGGCTTTTACTGCACTGGCAATGTGTTTGGGATCATTGTCATGCTGAAAAATGACGCTGTTGCCAATCAGATGCTTTCCAGATGGTATTACATGTTTGATTGAAATCTGAATTTTCTGTGTTTGTATTTTCATCACTTTTCACAAGATCCCCAACAGCATTGGCTGAAATGCAGCCTAAACCATGACAGAGCCTCCACCGTGTTTTACAGATGGCTGTAGACACTCACTGTTGTACCCCTCTCCTGATGTCCTCCAACCAGTAATTTCCTATTTGTATTCAGCACTCCATAAGGCCCGTGACCACTGATTTTCAGTCCAGTTCTTGTGTAATCTGGTATACTATAGTCTTCTCTCCCCCTTTCCCTTCCTTAAGATTCAAGATTCTTTATTGTCATTTCAACCACATATAGCTGACGCAGAACATAGTGAAATGAGATGGCGTTTCTCCAGGACCTGGTGCAACATAAACATATAGACATAAGACACATACTAAGAACAGTTTAGAATAGATAAATAAAGTGTGCAATGTGTTGCAATAGTTGCAAACAATGCAAGATCAGATGAACATAGTGCAAAAAAACAAAATTGTGCAAAACGGTACACAAGAAGGCACAATAAAAGAAGTGATGTGCAGTGGCAGCGGATGAGGTAGTGCAGATTGTGAGGGTGTTTGTGAGTGAGTGAGGGGGGGTGAGAGAAAGACAGGGTTTGTGGTGTTACGCAGTAAGAAGGGCTTCTTCACAGCCACCCTTCCACTGAGACCATTTCAGACATACCGAGGTCAGCTCGGAGGAGGCGACCCAGATGACATCCACCAGCAGGAGTATCACCACCCCCAGAGCCATCCGCCTCCGCTGGGCTGTAGAGCTACTCTGAGAGGTCATCCGGTTCATGATGAACACCCACTCCATCAGGACACTGAGAGGAGAATCAAACACAAAATGACAAAATCAGGAGTCACTAATCAGCCAATGTGACCTTAACAGGAAAATAATTTAACAGACTGTAAGCTCCAAGTCTCGTACCGACCACAAGCCACACTGCAAACCTGAAAAGGTTCACAATGATTTCCCTTAATCTTTCAGTTAACGTGTTTTACACTGCGGACACAATTTTTTTTTTGCCAATATGTTTACTATCTTTTTCAAAATTTTTCAAACAAACAAATAACATCTACACATTACACACATATACTGCATACCCTTGCATCATTTTTCAATTCAAATAAACGTAATGAAATTGGATTAATTAACAAATTGAGGAAAATAAAATTTAAATAATAAAAAAATAATTAATCAATTAATTAATTAGTTTTTAAAAAAGGCATTACAGCATTTGCAAATCATTTCAGAAAAATCTAGCACTTTCATTAGTCATGATATTCATATATGGTTCCCAGAGTTTGTCAAAGTCTTTTCGTTTGCCCCTGGCAATGTATGTTAATCTTGCCGGTCCAATACATTCAGAAAGCTCTTTCATACTGCGGACACAATTATTAGGCAAGTTGCATTTTTGCCCATACCAGTACCCCACCTCCACCTTGCTGGCATCTAAGTTGGAGTGGAGCTCTGTGCCCATTGCTAATCCAGTCACTGGTTCATCCATCTGCTCCATCAAGAGTTACTCTCGTCTCATCAGTCCATAAAACCTTTGAAAAATCTGTCTTCACATATTTCTTGGCCCAGTCTTGGTGTTTAAACTTGTGTGTGTTGTTCAGTGGTGGTCGGGTTTCAGCCTTTCTTACCTTGGCCATGTCTCTGAGCACTGAACACCTTGTACTTCTTGACACTCCAGGCAGGTTGCAGTTCTGGAATATGACAGCACTGGAGGATAATGGCTTCCTGGTAGCTTCACGTTTGATTCTTCTCAAATCTTTGGCAACACGTTTCTTGCGACCCTTTTGGGTATTTGCAACAAATCTTTGGATGGTTCTGTGGTCACGTCCTAATATCTTGGCAGTTTGAAGAGTGCTGCATCCCTCTGAAAGATGTTTTATAGTTTCTGACTTTTCAGAGTCTGTTAGATCTCTTTTCTGGCCCATTTTGCCTGAGGAAAAGAAGCTGCCTAATAATTATGCACACATGATATAGGCTGTTGATCTCCTAAAGCCACACCCTCCCTCATTACACAAATGCACATCACCTCATATGCTTAAATCCAAAAGGCATTCAAGTTTATACAGCTTGGAGTTGGAAAGTATGCATAAAAATGACCATATGGTCAAAATACTCACTTGCCTAATAATTGTGCACTCAAGAGTAAACCTGTTTTAAAATGTTCCATTCAACATTTTAACCATAAAAACCAATGTAAAAGCCTACAGATTATTATTATTTATGGAAAAATAAAAAAAGAGAGAAATCTTCACTCTAAAACTTGAACCAAATTAAACCAGAACTTTGAAGATGGCTTTAACCAATGTAGAGATTTTATTCTGGAAATGTGATTGATAATGTTAGATTTGAACAAGCATTTGACACAAAAAATAACCATCTTACTATCAGTAAGTCCACCTGTATTCAAAATTTAAAATGAGCAAAGTGCAGTGATATTTTTCACACTGGATACACACCTGATCGCCACCAGAACGTAGACTCTGAAATGCACACCGTCTCTCAGATTCCCGGTAACCCAGTTTGAGTTAAAACCAACCAGGCGACTCACAGCTTACAAAAACCTGTCCAAGAAACAGTGAAAACAGTACTGTTACCCTGTGGTGTTTAAAAAAAACAACAACAACTACAGATGGGTGACAAACTAAAGGGAAAAAAGCTGTATAAGCGAGAGGGGAAAAATGAGCAGTAAATGAGCAGGACAAGTTGACTAAGGCTTCACGGAAAGCCCCAACAAAAACACAGGCAGGGGTTGCTGGGGTAGTTACAAAGCTCTCCTATGGCGAGGCGCCAGGTTTAGATGAGATTCATCTTTCAAGTCACATGGAGGTCTGCGAATGTGCCTGTGGAGTGGCAGACCAAGATGGAGATTCCCTCTTTTAAAAGGGAGTTGGAGGGTGCTGCAGTCCAGTTAGTGGGGTATCAAAATGTTCAGCGTCCCTGGGAAAGTTTATTCCAGGGTGCCGGGAAGCAGGCTCCGGATTCAAGAGAAGCAGATTCTACTGCGGCCATGAAATAGTGGACCAGATCTTGATGCTTGCAGGCGTTTTGGACGGGTCGTGGGAGTTTGACCATCTAGTCTACATGTATTTTGTGAACCCGGGTCCCCCAGGGAGCACCTGCAAGGTGAACCGCAGGAGTACAAGGTCCCAGATCATTGTTAAGGGCCATCAGATCCTTGAATATCTGAAGTGAGAGCAATGTCTGCATCCTTGGCACAAAGTCAAGCATGTATCAGTTGGTACTGGACTCCACCAGGATTTCCCTTCATCTCTGATCCTGATCAAATCAAGACACAAAGCTCAGATCATCTCAGACCAGTTTCTCGAACACGACAATGTGTCCCTTGTACTCAAATCACCTCCAAAGTTACCAGATCTCAGTCCAAAAGAGCACTTTTGGGGTGATGTGGAACTGGAGATGAGCAGCCAGTCTCTGAGGAATGTTTTCAGCACCTTCTTGAATGAAGGCAGTTCTGAAGGCAGTTCTGAAGGCAGTTCTGAAGGCAAGGGGGGGGGGGGGGTCCAACCCGGTACCAGAAAGGTGTACCTAATGCAGTGGCCGCTGGGTGTATGTTTAGGAGAAAACTCTGTTCGTGCTTCCAGCTGAGTTTCAGAGAGTCTTAGCGGATGTGTCCTCATTTGTTTAACACGCAGCACAAACCGTGGACTTACCTGAGCCTGCACCCAGAGCCGCACGGAGACCCGGCAGCTTGTTTGCATCGCTCAGCAGGTCGCTGCAAGCCAAACGAGCCGCTTCCTCAGCCCCTGAAAGCCAGCCAAACACGGCTTGCCAGCCAGCTAGTTTACTAGCTGTTAACCTGCTGGCAGCCCGGAGGTCGACAGGTGTCGTGGCGCTTTGGTTTTTAACTGAACGTAACAGTAACCGCAGATCTCAGGCCACAGTTCAGGGTGAAGTCCACCTCATCTGTGTATTTACCGTTCGCCTTTAGCTGCTTGTTTATCTATTAGCCAGCTTCGGGCTAACAGGCTTCATTAAGTGGCCAAAAACGTATTAAAAGAAGATTTTTTTTTACCTGAATGCGACTCGAAGTCATTTAATGTGCGGCGTTGCTTTCATGTCATCTCACACGCTGCTGAAATACTGACGAAGAGCACAGTTTTCACCGACAAAACTACCACCAGCACAGCGGTTGTAAACATTAGCACACCCTCCCTTTGCCCATCAGGTGACATCGCTTACGGCGCAGGGGATTCTGGGACATGAAGTCTTGAAGTGGATAATTTCGAGTTCTTAGTTTTCTTGTGCTGTTTGATAAATTGCGAGGGTTGCTAGCTACAGCTGCTCACTCAATCACGAATTAAATTAAAACGAATACTCTAGATGGTCGATAAGAGAAGCTGTTAAGGAGATATTTTAATTTCTTTCGATGATTGTAGAAGCAAGACAGAGTACACGTGTGTGAATGAGAGGGAGGCAGGTGGAATGGTGAAGATGCATGGAGTAGAAGGTAGTGAAAATACCTGGGGTCAGCCATCCAATACAACACACAGTGCACAAGAGAGGTGAAGAAGAGAGTGCAGGCAGGGTGGAGTGGGTAGAGTCGAGTGTCAGAGGTGCTTTGTGACAGAAGGATAGCAGCAAGAGTGAAAGGGAAGGTTTACAGGACTGTATTAAGACTCACTATGACTTATGGTTTGGGGACAGTGGCACTGACAAAGCTGGAGGTGCTGACAAAATAGTACAAAAGTCCAAGGCTAAACTCAAGTTTCTCTATCAGCAAGCTAAGAATCTCAGCAGGGAAACTAAAAAAATACTAGTTCTGGCCCACATTCAGTGTCACTATGACTACGCTTGTACTGCATGGTACTCTGGGATATCTAAAAAATTCAAGCAACGTCTACAAGTGTCCCAGAACAAAATTATTCGCTTCTTGTTGGATGCACTGGCCACAACCCATCTTGGTGCAAATGAATTTAAACAGGTTAATATGTTGCCCGTACCACCCTGAACTCAAACTGAACCTTGTATTTAAAATCCGTCATAGTCAAGCCCCGAATTATTTATCTGACTAGTTCAGTTAGATTCAAAATTCACACTCAGTCAATACAAGATCAAGTGCAAATTGTCTACAGATACCTCGAGTTGGTCCCTGTGGTGCTTCTCCTGTTTTTTTTTACACTGGTATTAAATCCTGGATCCTGATAACATCAAGTGCATTAAAAATGTAGTTAGTTTTAAATCATCTGTAAAATCTTATCTTATCTACATGTTTTTATTTTTACAGTAGCTATGATTGTCATCTGATTCAAGGACCACATTGGAAACAAGTGTTGTCTCAGTTTTATGTCTTATCCTGGTTTTAATGTCATTCATATAATTATTGTATATGTTTTTCTTTATTTCCGAAATAAACAAATAAAAAAATAAATAAATAACATACTGAAGATCCTGACATTTTCACTGGGAGTGACCAGGATGGACAGGATTAGAAATGAGCGCATTTTTGGCAGTTTGCAAAAACTATGTTCATAATAATGTTCATACTTTTAGCTTATCGGGATATTGCTTCCGTTGGAGTTTTTAAAGCCTGTTTTTATTTAGTTTTAGTCAAAGTGTTTGTTTATTTTTGTAGTGGCGCCGGCGTCTCCAGCAGTGGCCGCTGTTTCCCCACCTATGCTCAGCTTCTGCAACCATAGAAGAAGAGCGACGCCGCTTCTTTCAGTCAAACATGGGCGCCCGTGTTATGAGCTAGCAGAGTTTTTTTTGTTCTTTAATTTAACAGATAGTCTGCGTTTATAAGTTTGCGACACTCGAGTGGCGTTGGGAGGACAAAGTACAGGAAGCGGTACGCTGTGAGTAGCTTTAGCATGTGTCAGCGGGGTAAAGCAGATTCTGTGGTTAGCATGAGGCTAAGAGGAGCGCTCCCTTCTTCTTATTACAGCAAACTAACAGAAAGCCGAAGCCTGAAAGCAACATAACGCAGATAACAGCTTCATTTCTGTGTGTTCGCAGGGTTTTGGAGCATGTTGTTGTCGCTGTGAGGCCCGCAGCATGGAGTTTTGTGCGCAGGAGGGGGAGCACGAAGCCCCCGCTGTCATCGATATGACCACCAGCGAAAAGGTGAGATTGTCCTTTTTAACCGAACATCTGAGGGTTAGGAAGGGCCGCTCGGTTTTGAGGCTGAGGTTGTTTGTTTAGGGATGTAAGAGTGGCAGAATGGGCGCCACATTAACGACCTTCGGACCAGCAGCAGACCTCACGTCCTCCATGCTTTCTGCTCTAAATGTCTAACCTCGATCTGCTTTCCTCTTTCAGGTCGTGGAGCTCCTGAATCAGGCCGCTCTGATACCCTCAGATGAGAAGCTGAATGTGCTCAAACAGGTTTGATCATTTTTTAGTTCTGTGATGACGCCAACCCAGCCCCTAACGTCATGTTAAAGAGAGAGGCCCTGTGTGTGGGTGAGAAGGAGGCAGGTGGAACGGTGAAGGGAGTAGAAGTAGGGAACGTGGATGAGTTTAAATACCTGGGGTCAACCATCCAAAGCAACAGACAGAGCACAGGAGAGGTGAAGAAGAGAGTGCAGGCAGGGTGGAGTGGGTGGAGGGTGGAAAAGGAAGGTTTACAAGACAGTAGTGAGGCCTGCTATGATGTATGGTTTGGAGATGATGGCACTGACAAAAAGGCTGGAGGTGGCAGAGTTGAAGATGTTGAGATTTTCACTGGGAGTGACCAGGATGGACAGGATGAGGCCAACAGAGGGACAGTTCAGGTGGAGATGGTTTGGACATGTTCAGAGGAGGGATAGTGGACATATTGGACAAAGGATGTTGAAGATGGAGCTGCCAGGCAGGAGGAGAAGAGGAAGACCACAGAGAAAATGATGGCTGTAGCAAAGGATTGGTAGGGCAGAGGAGGATGTGAGGGATAGGGTGAGATGGAGGCAGATGATCTGCTCTGGTGATCTAACTGGAATGGGTGGCTGTGGATCCAGAGGTAGAGCGAGTTGTCTTCTCATCAGAAGGCCAGAGTGTCCTTTGGCAAGACACTGAACCTGAAATTGGTCCCGATGCATCCATCGGTATGTAAATGAGTAAGTGAGGCTTGTAGTAAGAAGTGCTTTGAGTGCTCAGTAGAAAGTCTCTATATAAGTACCGGTCCATTTGCTGAAAGAAGAAGGAGGAGGGCTGATGTGAGTAATTAAAGTCATATCTGTGTGATACCCATGCAACCTTCGGCTGTTCCCTTGTATTCTCCCCAAGGGGTCGCCACATTAGATCAGTCCATATCAGTAATTTGGTGGAGGTTTTTATGCCGGATGCCCTTCCTGACGCAACTCTCCCTGGTGGGAGGTACCTGTGTCCCCAATCAACTGATCAAACCAACTGACCAACAACAAAGTATTATAAACTATTTCCCAGCTGTTAACTTTACTAGTTTGTGCTATAAAGTGGGTTTATTAAGTTCTGCTTTATTTCCTGTTAAATATCTTCTGTTCCAGTGGTGGATGCTCGTAATAAACAAGCTCTAATAATGTGGTCAGACCATGTAAAAGTAATCCCTGTGAGCCGAGAGTTCAAACTGCTCTAAACATTTCGTTTCAGTTTTCTTCAACTTTTGTTGTGTATGATGTCACACGGGTCAGATGTCCTAAATATGGTCATTTCAGCAACAGAAGCCCCACCAGTCTGCGGTTCACGTCTTCTATTTATGAGGGGCATCCAATGAGAAGAAAGCTGTGTCCCCCGTAGTGTAGTGGTTTACACATCCGCTTTACAAGCGAAAGGTCCCTGGTTTGATTCCAGGTGGGGACGCAAGGTTGCGTCAGGAAGGGCATCCAGCATAAAAACCTCCAGCAAACTAGCGATGTGGATTAATCTGCTGTGGCGAGAATACAAGGGAGTAGCAAAAGGTGCATCCAATCAGAAGAAAGCTGGCCTAAAGGGGGAGGGGCTAAAACTGCTTGTTTCAGGCAGAGGGTGAACTGATGGGCAGCATCAGCACTCAGTACAAGATAACAAAGAATTGTTTTGAGCTGTGATTCATGCAGAGCTACTCTGGTAGAGTTCGAGAGTAAAAATGAGGTGGAAATGAGAAGAATGGGTCCTCTTTTTATCTGCTGCTGTGTATGATGTGTGTGTGACACAATGATTCAGTACATTTATTTAATTTTCAGGTCCAGGAGCTCATCATCAACAAGGATCCATCTCTTCTTGACAATTTTTTGGATGTAAGTAAAGAAGTATGAAGCTTTTTTAACCGTCTGTATTTTGCCTGGTACATTTAAATTTGGATCCTTGTTGTTTTTGTTTTCCTGCAGGAGATGATCGCTTTCCAGACAGACAAATCCATTGAAGTGAGAAAGTTTGTGATTGGCTTCATAGAGGAGGCATGGTGAGTTACATTAAACATCAGCCTTTTTGAAAGTTTTTGAAAGAAAATGTGTTTGAGCGTTTTTTTATGTTTTATTGTCTTGTGTGTTATCAGCAAAAGAGACAATGAGCTCCTCCTCAGGCTCATCGCAAACCTGAACATGTTGCTGAAGGATGAAAGCGTGAATGTGGTGAAGAAAGCCATCCTCACCCTCACCCAGCTCTACAAAGTCACTCTACAGGTGACTTCACCAGCCTCGTTTCTGTCTGTCTTTTTGGGAGCCTGCTCATCATTACTGTCTTGATCTGTCCTCATTTCAGTGGTTGGTGCGCTCCAAAGCCGTATCAGACATGCAGGAGGCATGCTGGGACCTGGTCACGCAAATGAAAGGGGATGTTCTGGCCTTGCTGGACTCTGAGAATGACGGCGTTCGCACTCACGCCATTAAGTTCACCGAATCTTTAATCATCACTCTGTCACCGCGGACGGCTGACTCTGACGTCCCTAAACGACAGGAAGGCGACATCAGCTTGGACAAAGTTCCCAAAGACCACTCGTACATTCACTACGGTACAGACGTCGGATTCCCGTTGTGTGGAAGTGATGAGCTAATGTGTTGTAGTTCAGCTTTTAAGGTTGGTATCTTCTTTGTTGTCTGACCAGCAGATGTTCTGTGTGAGGAGGGAAAGGCGGCTCTGGAGAAGCTGCTGAAGTTCATGGTCCACCCGGCTATTTCCAGCATTAACCTCACCACCGCGCTGGGCTCGCTGGCCACCATCGCCCGCCAGAGACCGATGTTCATGTCAGAGGTGGTGCAGGCGTATGAGACTTTGCATGGTGAGCACACCCCCTGATGGTCACATATACAGTTCCCCTGTCACAAAAAAATGTGGTAATTTACAAAACACAGCAGCCGTATGGTTATAACCCCCTGGAGTCTAGAGATGCGTTGGCGCGCCCAAATCACATGACTGCATATCACATGACTAGCTACAAGACGCAGCCCAGCTGAGTCTCCGTTTCAATTTGTCTTCAAACTACATACCAGTTTTTAAATCAGCCTGATAGCTCAAGCCAAACGAGAGTTATAATAAATAATGTGAAGCGTGTTTTTTTCACAGCGCCCCCTATGTGTGCTCGTGTTGAAATCATGACATGGCTGCAAGACGCAGAATCTCTGAGTCTCTGTTTCAATGTGCTTCAAAAGTACACACTTCAAACTACGTGCCAGTTTTTAAATCATGTTCATAGCCCCAGTCAATCCAGAGATATCCTACATAATGTCCCCCCTGTTTTTTTTTTTTTTTTCGA
>VUQH01083873.1:0-10896 GCA_015106775.1 Etroplus canarensis
TCATATTTTACAGTGATATCTAGTGTGGTGCTTTGTGACAGAAGGATAGCAGCAAGAATAAAAGGGAAGGTTTACAAGACGGTAGTGAGACCTGCTATGATGTATGGTTTGGAGATGGTGGCACTGACACAAAGACAGGAGTTGGAGCTGGAGGTGGCAGAACTGAAAATGTTGAGATCTTTACTGGGAGTGACCAGGATGGACAGGATTAGGAATGAGTACATCAGAGGGACAGCTCATGTTGAGAAGTTTGGAGACAAAGTCAGAGAGGCAAGGCTGAGATGGTCTGGACATGTTCAGAGGAGGGATAGTGGATATATTGGACAAAGGATGATGAAGATGGAGCTGCCAGGCAGGAGGAGAAGATTGATGGATGTAGTGAAGGAGGACATGCAGAGGGTTGGTGTGAGGGAAGAGGATGGGAGGGATAGGGTGAGATGGAGGCAGATAGCCGCTGTGGCGACCCCTAATGGGAGCATCTGAACGAAGAAGAAGAAGAAGATCTAGTGTGTGTGCCCCCCTTCTAGGCACACCCCTGTTTACAGGCTTCATCTGATTGTTTCAACCTTCAGCTTGTAGAACTATTCCTTCAGTGCTGGTCGGTGATAAGTCTGTGACATCTGTCAAGTTTAAGCATATTTCAATTTTCAGGGTAATAGTCCCAGTTCAAGTTATGGAAAAATAAATAAATTAAATTTAATACATTTTAAATCCGATATCTGGGTGTCATTCATAAAAACAGAATTCCCATTCAACTAGAAGTAGATCTGGATCACCTCTGCTTGTTCCTGATTCAGCAGTAATGCGGCTGTTTACCTGGAAGCTCAAGGCGGTGGCCTTCACTGCAAAGAAAATGAGTATGCATCCCAAGATCTGAGGAAACAAGAATCACAGTAGTTCAGTCATTTCTGTTCAACAAAAGTAGAGCTCTATGTATGGGGGTCTAACTGTGCCAACAAAACATATATTCTTTAAAAAAAAGGAACAAATTCAAAGAGTGGACAATGAAGACACTGAACAGTGCAGTAAGATCTATTTAATATAAAATACATTAGGGTCATGCTTTAAAGCTCATTTATTATTTGCACTAAAACAAAATATCAGGTTTGAAAGCCCAAGCTGTGTCTTTGGCATGGTTTAACAATGGAAAACATTTATGTAAAATTCAGAGAGTTCATAATATGAATTTATGAACAGCACATTTTATAATATTGCCAATTCAACATTTCTACCACCAGATTACGCCGAAGTCTTTAGATTGGTACTCCTGCTTTGCTGCGTTTGTCATTCCTGCACTGAGACACTTGAGGGAGACAGAGAGCTGAAAAACTGAGACCGAGACTTCCTCTGTCATAACAAGCGGCTGGCACGAACATGCACGGACACAGAAGGTCTCCATCTTGTCCAATTTAAATCAATCTTGTCTCAGGTTTCTAATTTATCCCCTCTGATAAAAGAGCAGCACGGCACAATTGCGAGCAAGTGAATCTAAAAACACTGAGGGGGAAGCAGGTGCAAGGAACTACGTTCAAAGCTCTGCACATTTTAAAAGTACGTTTTTTCTTTTCTTTTCTTTTTTTGGGGGGGGGGCATTTAAGTAAAAAAAAGAAAACATGTTTATTCTGTTGGACATAGACATTTTTTGTTTGGTTTGATTCCATTTAATGCCATAAAGCGATGTTCTTTGAGGTTTTAAAACGTTTTCTGCTAACAAAAAGGCCTATTAAAGAATAATTAAAATAAAAACAGCTTCTTCCAACCACAACCTTGAAACCCCCACCCCCACCTTTTTTCCATTAACTCGTCACCACAAAGCTATAGAATCTCATGAGAGAAGAAAAGGGGCATGGGGTTGGTGGGCGGACTGAAATATGACCTCACGGGTTCACTGGTTCTCTGCTGTTTCTGCTGATGGGGTGGGGGTGGGGTGGTCCCTGTTACTGGAAGTGACTGTTTACTGAGGTTGAGCGATAAATAAAATGTGAACATAGTGATTTTGCTTCAGAAAAAAGTTGAAGTGGAAGTATTATCATATCGCCACTAATTTGACCAAACGTGACAAAAAATCCATGCAGCTGTTTTAGGATTTTAGACATTTTTCATTTATGTCAAACATCACAAAAAAAGCAACTTTTTCTGTTTCTTGGTAGTTTTTTCTTTGTTTTCTTTTCTTTTCTTTTTTTTAGCATAAAAGAGCAATTTTTCCATTTTTCCTTCACTTAAATTCTTTTGTTTTTTTCTTTGTGAACTTTTTTCTTTAATAAATTTGTAAAAAAAAAAAAAAATTCCTTCTAATTGTCTGATCGTTTTTCCTTCAGCATGCATTTTAGAAATCATCCAAATCAACCTGAAGGAGCAAACAAAACTCCACCTAAAGTTTGAAAAAACATAAATAAAATTGGAAAAAACTAGGGAAAAAAGTGTCTCCACTTACCATGAACAGTATATTGAAGAAAACAAAAATGCACTTGAGGCATCCATTAATTTTCCCCATCTTGACGTTTTCAGAAGTTGACTGAGAGGAAGTGAGAGCGTCCCAGAAGTTGGTGCGATGCAGCAGTGTGTGTGCTCCAGTCAACAGCCTGGCAGAGTGAATATGAGTGAAGGGATACACAGAAGTAAAACACACAGAGCTGCTCTGTAGCCAAACCCTTACACCAGACTCGACCAGGGGCGTTTCCAGGATTTTTTTTAAATTGGGGACCAACAACAAGGCAGGCTTGGCCCCACAGAAAATCTGAACATTTAATAAAGAGTAAAATCACTGTTGAAAATTGGTGAAGGAAATATTGGCATGTTGTGGATTTATTACATGAAGAGGTGCTGCACAAGCATTTAAACAAATGCTTACTGATGTGAAACGTAGACAAACGAGGGGACACAAGACTCTCTCGCATTTTTTTTTTGGGGGGGGGGTGACATCAGGAAGGGCATCCACCATAAAACCTCTGCCAAACTACCAATGCAAATTAATCTGAAACCCTTGAGGAGAATAAAAGGGAGCAGCCGAAGGTACTTCAGTGAAAGTTAGAATCCCACGGAAGCAGCAACATCAGTGCAACAAGCTATATAATCAAAGTATATGCTGCTGATGACGACTTTAATTATTTTTAATGCAGTTTATCCAGTGTAGTGCTTCACACGGTCACCTTACACATGAAGGACTGAGCCCAGGCAGAGACGCAAGCCCCTTCCGCAATAGGACGGTTGCATCAGTAGGGGCATCCGGCGTAAAATACGTGCCAAATCACCTGTGTGGGTTCATGTGCTGTGGCGACCCCTCAGAGAAATAGAAGGGAGCAGCCATAACTGCTCACTATCTTCAAAGTAGAAAGAAAACCAATGTTTAAGAGTAGAAAGTACAGTATTTGCAGAAAGTGGCATAACATGGAACTGCTTCAATGCAGCACAAATACATTAAACCTGTACTTCAGCAAAGTACTGCTACTACTCATAACCACTGTTCTCATCCAGAGGTGCTGGGCATTGTAAGACAAACAGTACCGTCCCCAGACACGCCATGACACAGGACATGTACAGTCAGGAGAAGTAAACTTTACTGTACAGTTTCTTATGAAATGCACCCTGAAGCAGTGGAAACGAAAGTGAAATAGAAAAATGGTGGGCTGTTTAAAACCACAGCATGCAGAGGGATTAAAAAAAAAAAAGAAGAAACCAGAAACAGCTTGAGAACCATGACTTGTTTTTACCACTTTATTTGACTGACCTGATCTGCTCTGAATAGATGTATTACAGACATCACAGAGTGCATTTTCTAAACCCTACAAAAGAGGCCAGTTCCCTCTTGGACCCCCCTTTAACTGCTTTTGAAAAAGGTGCTACTGCACTATAAAGTCTTTAGCTTTCGATGTGACCAAAAGAATCATTTATGACACACACAGCTGAAAAGAACCACAATTAACAGAGAGCGACAAGGAAAAGAGAGGAACTGTCTGAAATGCAAAGTGTGCATCCTGATCAGTTCACATCCAGACTGTAGCACAGAAATGCAAAGTTGAGGACAGAATCTGCACACACTGTGCGTTCTACGTCCTGATGCAGTTCAGAAACATGAGAAGTGTTTCAGGAGCGTGTTAAAACACAATGCTGTGACCTGCAAAAAATAACAGGAAAAGAATGTGTTTATGCAGTTTAATTTTATAAAAAAAAAAAAAAAATAGCAGTAATTCTCTGAAATGCTTCATCTGAGTCGCTCCTAGTAAATGTTACCCACGCAGGAGGAACTGTTGCATTTTTTGGGGGACTTATTTCAGGGGTGTGTTGAGTATTTCCGGCAGGTGGATGTGAGCTTGAGTGAACATTGTAAAGGAATCTGGCTTTGCATAACTTTGCTTTTCTGTTTTCCCTGCACTGTTTCTAAGGTTTGTTGCAGTCAGCCAACTAAAATAGCTTGGTGAAAGTTGTGGACAGGTTGTGGTTAGGGTTAAAAGAAAGCACATGTCCGGTCAACCACCCTAACACCCTCGCTGAGAGCTCCGTGGAGCTAAAACTTCTTCTTGTCTTTGCTTCGGATAGAAGAAAATCGCATCAGCTATATTAACAGATATTTGTATGTTAGGAGCCAGAAGTGGTGGGCAAGGGAGAAGATTTTTGGTACTTTCCACTTAAAGCCCAACTTCTTTTCAGCCGTCAGTTTTGAGCAGTTTGCGTGCAAGTAAGCAGTCTGTGTGGAAAGCAAAAGACGGAATGGAACAACTGGTTTTAGTCTGATAGCTGGCATATCTATCAAGTCGCTGATTTCAGGTGTTTCACTCAGTCCCACAGATGTGTAAAATCATGCAGTCTGCCTTTCCAAACAGTGAAAGAATAAGAGCTCAGTGAGTTCCTGCATGGTGTAGTAACAAGATGCCCATTAGTGAAATGTCTTCCCTCCCAGATATTTCACCATGGACAGTCAGCAGTATTACTGAAGAGTGGAAGCTTTTAAGAATCACAGCAACTCAACCACAAACTGGCAGACCATGTAAACTAGGTCTAGTCTTGACTCTATGACTCCAAGGGAGATTGTGAGATAGACCCTTTTGTCCAACCTCACAAATGCTCTCCTGGATATAGACACATGTCAAAATCAAGTAGAAAGCCTTCCAGCTGAAAAGCCGGGACAAACTCCATATTAATGTCTATGGATTTAGAATGAGATGATATAAAAGCTCCTGTAGGTGTAATGTGTAGGTAGCTTTTGGGTCTGAAAAGTGATGACAAAGCAGAAGTACCTCATACTTGCCTTCTTTCTTCTGGCCAATAGTGAAGACATCGAGTTATAAAGAAGATGATAATTAAAACAATCTTTTGCCTCCCTTGTTTGTAACATCAGTAAACATTTTCCTAAAAATTTATGGTCTTGTTTGGTATTTTCAAGTCTTATTAACATCATGCACACCTCATCTTATTAACGCCCACTACCTCACCTGTGAATTGTTTATGTATGGTAGTGTGGGTAGGTTAGATTTTAGTCCCATGTTAAACAAATATAGTTTCAAACACAACAATGTGAACTTTCAAATCAAGTCTGTTGTGTGTATTTTGGCCATACAGTTCTTGAGTTATAAGATTTCTATTTGTTTACGCCAAATGGGTAAAAATTCCACATATAAGGGTAGATGTGAACCTAACACTACCCCAACCAGCTTGCCAGGAACCAACCTAGCAAGACTGGTGGCCATTTTGGCAAATCCTTGTGGCATTTAAATTCAAATAGACAGCACAAAAGGGTGTGATTTTAGTATGTGGTTACATTGGAATTGACTGGCTGAGGAGGGGGCAGTTGGTCCGACATCAGGTCCTGCTAAGGGTCAGTTGAACTGAAACACCCGTTGTTTATTCAGGTGTGCCGAGTTCTTGCATTAGGTGATTCATACCATTAAAAACTGCTCATAGGGTTGTCATAAATGTATTAGTACACTTGTTGTGGACATGTGTATTACAACTAGGCCACCCGGTGATTGAATTCGCCTTTTGAGTTTGTGGCAAGATAAATAGTTGACTTAGTAAGCTAGCATTTAGTGATTAGCATTATGTTAGCAAATACTAATTGTGGCTGTTAAAATAAAAAATGAATACAGTTGACTGAATGGAACATGTATAAAAGTTTACGTCATCTGTCAACATGACTCCTGCCCAGGTGAGATAGATTTTCTATGATTTTCGTGATGACTTATGATTAGCTCACACAGTACTTGTTTGGGTCTCATATATATCTGCACATCCTCTTTCTTTGAAACTTTGACAGTGTTTAAGCACGAGCATGGCCATTTCCAAGGTCATTTTGCTAACTGCATCAACCTGAGTCTGAATAAACTAATTATTCTGTTAGGCTGTGGAAGGCTTCCATTTAGCCTGTGCTTATGCTGGACAGTGTTTTAAATGAGCCAAAAAGCTGCAGCAGCCACATTAACAGGAAAGATCCCATGCTTGCATTAACTGGAATTTGGACTGTATTATCAGTTTTTAGATTTTTACAGTTTTGGTGACCTTACCATGTCTTTTGCTCTATGTAGTTTGGAACACACAGACCACATTATATAGCTTAAAGTTGGTGAGCAGGTTATAATTAGACCTTGAATTATATAAAGAAGAAAATGCCAACAGAGTTTGCATCATGTAGAAGATAGGTTCAAGATTTACTGATGAAGTCCATGTGATGAGGTGGAAAGCTCGCTTATTTATTTGTTTTTTGCTGTTGTTATTTTACTGATGGCATTGTTTTCATTTTAATTGCAAATATTTTATTGTTTTGGGTTTGCCCTTTAGGGAGAGGAAGAAGACAATGAGACCTGGTGGCCAAATGAGGAAGTAAAGGAAAGTATTCAAAGGAAGAGCTTGCCAAATGGGATAGTCAGGAATATGAAGAAAGTAGAAAGGAGTACTGGGAGGCTAGGCACACAGCAAAGAGAGAAGTGGCAAAGGCAAAGGAAAAGACTTATAATGAGTTGTATGAGGGAGGCGGCACTAAGGATGGAGAGAAGGACTTGTATCAATTGGCTAGACAGAGAAATAGAGCTGGAAAAGATGTGCAGCAAGTTAGGTGATTAAGGATAGAGATGGAAAGCTACTAATGAGTGGAGAGTGTTTTGAGAAGATGGAAGGAATACTTTGAGGAGCTGATGCATAAAGAAAATGAGAGAGAGGGGGTCAGATGGAGGAAAGATGGTGAATAAGTAAGTGCAGAGTATTAGTAAGGAGGAAGTTAGGGCAGCAATGAAGAGGATGAAGAGTTGAAAGGCAGTTGGCCAGATGACATAACTGTGGAGGTATGGAAATGTCTAGGAGAGAGGGCAGTGGACTTTTTAACCAGATTGTTTAACACAATCTTGGAGAATGAGAGAATGCCTGAGGAATGGAGAAGAAGTGCACTGGTACCCATCTTCAAGAATAAGGGCGATGTGCAGAGCTGTAGTAACTACAGAGGGATCAAGTTGATGAGCCATACCATGAAGATATGGGAGAGGGTTGTTGAAGCTAGGCTAAGAAGAGAGGTGATGATCACAGATAGCAGGCCATGCTTCATGCTGAGAAAGAGTATAACAGATGCTATGTTTGCTTTGAGAGTGTTGATGGTGAAGTCTAGAGAAGGTCAGAAGGAGTTGCACTGTGTCTTTGTGGATCTTGAGAAATCATAAGATAGGGTGCCAAGAGAGGAACTATGGAATTGTATGAGGACAGTGAGACAGTGGTGAGGTGTGCAGTAGGAGTGACAGATGGGTTGAAGGTGGGGGTGGGATTACATCAGGGATCAGCTCTGAGCCCCTTCTTGTTTGCAATGGTGATGGACAGATTGACAGATGAGGTCAGACAGAAGTCTCCATGGACTATGATGTTTGCAGTCGACATTGTGATCTGTGGTGAGAGTAGAGAGGAGGTGGGAGAGAGCCTGGAGAGGTGGAGGTATGAAAGTGTTTTAAAGCTGCTGAAATCCTGTGAAACATCTCATAACTATAGAAATAAAGTTACCATTACTGTCAGATAAAGTTATATAGTCATTGTGCATTGCTTGTGAGCTATAATGGACGTTCCGAGCTCCAGTTGTGTGGTTAGCCATGTCATCTCAATCAGCAGTGTCTTTCGCTCCCATTGGTATTCTCTTTCGCAGTTAAGAAAAGTTTCACTTAGGACCTGCCAACTTCATTTTCACTAAGGATTCATTCACCTGCCATTGTGACAAGTCACTGAATTTCATTGGCACACCACGGTCTACATTCTCACTCTCACTTAGGGCCATGAGCTGTGGATAGTGATGAAAAGAATAAGAATACGAATGCAGGCAACAGAAATTAGCTTCCTGTGAAGATTGTTTAAGATCATTGTTTAACTGTAATATTACAAGTTCAGATCAACTCATAAATCTAAAGCTTTACCACTATCGACCAGCTCAGCATCTGCAAGAAGACCCTAAGAAACCTGAACTCCTCCATCTTGGACAGCAACCCACTCTAAAGTGGGAGTGCACAATCAACCCTTTTTTGGTTCAGAACCATTGACCTCAGAGTTGGAGGTGCTCATTGTCTTGGAGGTCAGTGAAGCCAGGAGGACTACATCATCCATAACAGGCATTTTTATAAAACACTAGTGCTAGTGGGCCAGAATGACGTAATGTCTCAAAAATGTTCTCTGGTGTTTCAGTTGTGGGACGTCAAGTTCCTGTTTAAAAAACTGCCATTTATCTTTCTTCCTAAATCAGAACTTGTGGCAGTCAAGCAATTCCTCTTTTAAAATGAGGAAATGCTGCAGCAGTTACTGGATTTTGCAGAAGTAATAGAGGATTTATGCAAACTTCCTCAATATACAGCCTCGTTTTGGCTGAAGCTGTGTATTCATGCGCTCATGCGCTCATGCATTCATGCGTTTATTCATGTGTAACAGTACAAATAAACTGAGGTCAGGGGAAATAATAATTCTGGGTAATTATTATTACCTACCTCTTTCCTAGGGTCCGAGTCACAGAAGCAGAGAAGCCCAGATTTTCCTCTCCCTAGCCGCCTCCTCCAGCTCTTCAGGGGGGACACCAAGGTGTTCCCATGCCAGCTGGGAGACATAGTCTCTCCATCATGTCCTGGGTCTGCCTCGGGGTCTCTTCCTAGAGGGATGTGCCCGAAACACCTCAAGTGGGAGGCGTCCAGGAGGCATCCTGATCAGATGCCCAAACCACCTCAACTGGCTCCTTTCGATGTGGAGGAGCAGCGGCTCCACTCTGAGCTAAAAAAAATCTTTACTCTCTTGAACTGATTACACTCATTTGTGCCAAATTATTTCCCACCTGTGAACTGTAATAGACAGAGGTTCAGAAAATGTCCTCATTTTAGTCTGTGGTAAATGTTGTGGTAAATGTTGCTCACTGGGTAACATTATTTTAGCACGGAAGTTTGACCTACTTGCTACATGGGTCAACCAATCCTGGTAGATCCATTTGGGTTAATGTATGCATTTTCCATATATAAAACACTAGAAATACTTAAATATAAGTGGTAGGTTATATGACATTAATAATTGTGTTTTATTTTTCATCAGGATTGTAGGTTCTATGTGTATAGCCTTTGATAATTCTTGTCTTCCTGAGACCTGCTATGATGTATGGTTTGGAGACAGTGGAACTGACAAAAAGACAGGAGGTGGAGCTGGAGGTGACAGAGCTGAAGATGTTGAGATGTTCACTGGGAGTGACCAGGATGGACAGGACTAGAAATTAGTCCATCAGCGGGACAGCTCATGTTGAAATGGTCCGGACATGTTGAGAGGAGGGATAGTGGACATATTGGACAAAGGATGTTGAAGATGGAGCTGCCAGGCAGGAGGAGGAGAGGAAGACCACAGAGAAGGTGGATGAATATAGTGAAGGAGGACATGCAGAAGAGGGATAGGGTGAGGAGCAGCCGAAAGAAGAAGATTATTTAAATTTGTAACTTCATGCTTTATATTGGTAGCCAACCCTGTGCTGGAGCTGATTGGAACAAGTGCACAAGAACAGAATCAGAATCAGCATTCTTTATTAATCCCAGGGGGGAAATTTTTTGGGCCAAGATGGTGGCGCGACGGTAGCGCGCGGCCACTCCGGAACCAAGGTGGTGCTTGTACCCCTGTGATTGTCCACATTTTGACCTGGTTTTGACCCGGTATTCAGGTGTTATGGATGCCAAGTCGGTGGTGTTCGTGTTCGAAAGTCAGAGGTTCAAGGATGACCAGACACCGTTGTAGCTCCGTCCACAGACGAGGCAAACTGGCGATCAGGCGGCGTTGTTTTTTATGAACTGCCTGGCAGCGTTGGTTTCCTGGGGGAATATCGTCGCAGGGCTGATGCTGCAGATTAACGGTTTCTGGGAGCTCCGATCTCGGCTTGCTGTGTGGACCGGGACTTCAGTCCTCGGCGTCGCCTGATGCCGGTGGCCGGGGAAGAGGACGGGGTGTTGTGTTGGGCCGGAGGCGGGCCCTGGCCAGCCAGCACTACCCTTGTATGGGGCACCGGGTCCTGGGGGAGCGCTATATCGTTTCACTGTGTATTTATATGTAGCTGAAATGACAATAAAGTAATCCAATCCAATCCAATCCAAATTATAACATATCGTACAACATGACTTTAATCATGAATACAATAACTATTGCAATCATGCGTGAACACTGACTGTAACTGTTTTCAGCTTGACATCTAAATCTTTTAGTTGGTGCTGGTTTGGCCCTTTTAACTTGCTGCATGACAGAGAAATATGACAGAGAGTGTAAAGTCAGCCAGCCGGCCCCAGTCTCCCCTGAGTCTAACTGCTCTAGATCTATGAAGGGTTTACAACAGGTCTGTTCCTGTAGACCACACCTCCTATTTGTGTGTGTGTGTGTGTGTGTGTGTGTGTGTGTGTGTGTGTGTGTGTGTGTGTGTGTGTGTTGTGTTTT
>VUQH01083877.1:2951-13079 GCA_015106775.1 Etroplus canarensis
AAAAGGGAAAAATTTAAAAAAAAAAAAAAAAAAAAAAAAAAAAAAAAGTTTATATCAATTAAAATGTAGCAAATTTCTCTTAGTTGCCTTCTTTCATACTGCAGCATGATTGCAAACATTTACAAACCAATTACTTTTAAATATCGTCCACCTGAAGCCCATCAAGTCGAAACCCAGGCTCAGAGATGTGACAGTTTAACAAGCAGCAGCTCGTCACTCACTTCCCTTTCTGGAAGCTGCATGTCCAGTCTCATGACTGCTAACATACCTCACATGTTCCCTCACTGCTACCCCGATCAGCTAATGCTAATGAGGCTCATGTGGGTTTAATGACGGGGGACCAGAGCTAGACTAAAACCAGAAGGACCAGGGCAAAATGTTTACTTTTAACCATTTCTCAGGGTTAAAGCATTGTGCCTATCAGCACACTAGGTGTGCATACTACAGTGCATCCAGAAAGTATTCACAGTGCTTCACTTTTTTCACATTTTGTTGTGTTACAACCTTATTCCAAAACTGATTAAACTCATTCTTTCCCTCAAAATTCAACACCCCATAATGACAATGGGAAAAAAGTTTTTTTTTAATGTTTGCAAATTTATTAAAAATGAAAAAAGTCAAGAAATCACATGTACGAAAGTATTCACAGCAATGTTCCCTCTAAGCTGCGTGCTTGCACAAACTCCGGCATCCTCCGCACGCAGCGAATCTATGCAGTGCACATGTGCACGGCAAGTCTATGCCGCGCACATGAGCGCAGCAAATCTATACAGCGTGCATGCAAGCGCGCAGCTTAGAGGGACCATTGATTCACAGCCTTTGCCATGAAGCTCAAAATTGAGCTCAGGTGGATCCTGTTTCCACTGATCATCCCTGACATGTTTCTGCAGCTTAATTGGAGTCCACCTGAGGTGAATTCAGCCGATTGGACATGATTTGGAAAGGCACACACCTGTCTATATAAGGTCCCACAGTTGACAGTGCATGTCAGAGCATAAACCAAGCATAAAGTGAAAGGAATTGTCTGTAGACCTCCGAGATACAGTAGGATTGTCTCGAGGCACACGTCTGGGGAAAGGTACAGAAAAAATTCTGCTGCTTTGAAGGTGTCAGTGAGCACAGAGGCCTCCAACATCTGTAAATGGAAGAAGTTTGGAACCACCAGGACTCTTCCTAGAGCTGGTCAGCTGTCTAAACTGAGCCATCGGGGGAGATGGCCTTGGTCAGGGAGGTGACTGAGGACCCGATGGTCACTCTGTCAGAGCCTCAGCATTCCTCTGTGGAGAGAGGAGAACGTTCCAGAAGGATAACCATCTCATCTGTGCAGCAATCCACCAAATAGGACTGTATGATAGAGTGGCCAGACGGAAGCCACTCCTTAGTCAAAGGCACGTGGCAGTCCACCTGGAGTTTGCCAAAAGGCACCTGAAGGACTCTCAGACCATGAGTAATAAAAATCTCTTTTCTGATGTGACAAAGGTTGAACTCTTTCATCATGTTTGGAGGAAACCAGGCACCAGTCATCAACCTGGCCAATACCATCCCTACAGTGAAGCATGGTGGTGGCAGCATCATGCTGTGGGGATGTTTTTTAGCGACAGGAACTGGGAGACTAGTCAGGATAGAGGGAAAGATGAATTCAGCAATGTACAGAGACATCCTGAATAAAAACCTGGTCCAGTGCGCTCTTGACCTCAGACTGGGGCGACGGTTCATCCTTCAGCAAGACAACGACCCTAAGCATACAGCCAAGATAACAATGGCTTGACTTCAGGTCAACTCTGTGAATGTCCTTGAGTGGCCCAGCCCAGACTTGAATCTGGGCATCTCTGGAGAGATCTGAAAATGGCTGTCCACCGACGCTACCCATCCAAGCTGATGGAGCTTGAGGGGTTCTGCAAAGAGGAATGGGCGAAACTACCCACAGATAGGTGTTGGCGAGCTTGTGGCATCATATTCAAGAAGACTTGAGGCTGTAATTGCTGCCACAAGTGCATCAACAAAGTATTGAGCAATGCTGTGATTACTTACATACATGTGATTTCTTGATTTTTCATTTTTAATGAATTTGCAAACATTTCAAAAAAACTTTTTTCACATTGTCATTATGGGATGTTGTGTGTTTGACTTTTGAGGGAAAGAATGAATTTAATCCACTTTGGAATAAGGCTGTAAAACAACAAAATGTGGAAAAAGTGAAACGTTATGAATACTTTCTGGATGTACTGTATATTTTGTTACCATAGTTTGGAATTAGGGGTTATGGTTACTTGTCATGACTAATGATATCTGCTAAGTCAGAGGGTTAAGTAGTCTTGTTAAAATGCCACAGTTCAGTTATTGCAGGAACAAACTACAGCTTAGTATTAATCCTACATGGAGTCAGTGGGTCTCATTTATGCATGACCTTCAAAGATGTTGCCTTTCAACAAAATTCATTTTCACTAAAAGCTAAGGCACAGGTCTGATCATGGTTAGAAAAAAATCCCCCACAAATCACTCAGTAAAATTCAAACTCAGTATTTAGAAAAGAAGTCATCTCCAACAGAATCTAATGCCTTTGTTCTTGTCAAAGGCTTCAACAGGTTAATTTGTGTCATTTGCCTTTAGATTTTACTTTCACATTGACTTTACTCATATGTTTGTTTTCTTTGCTGGCGTATGTTTAATGCTCAGTTAAATGTTCAACATTACTGCGTTCCTTCGTGACCGTCAAAATGTGAAAAATGTGATCCATTTAAATGTCAATCAGATATCTCGCATTCTTGGACGTATGTGACGTACAAGCAGCCAGTCCTGTTTATTTTATTCCTGCTGCTTCAGCTCTGAGGCTTGGAATTGTCTAAAAGGTTGATTGTGTTCATGTGCGCTGAACAGAGCAGGCCACAGGGTTCTCCAAGTACTCATCTAGGGGTTTTAAATGTACACCTCCCAAACTGTGGCTTAACACTGTGGCGTAAATCTGAAAAACCAAGCACGCTTCAAATGTTTTTTGAGACTTTATTAAAACTTCTGAAGAAGGATCAGTATGATCAGACACACAAAGTGTTCTGTGCAGGCTGGTAGAGAAAAAAAAAATGCACTTGCAGAGGTATTTATTGGTGTTTCCATGGCAGCCAGTACAATAGGGTGATGCTGACCTTGAAGATGTAAAGAGTTACAGTGAGCAAACTGATAGCTAAACTGATGGCCAAATCAAAAACTTAAGAAGTGAAGAATGTTTTGAATCCTAGCGAATTAACTTTTTGGATGTATGTCTTATAACTGTGCAAGAGTCACCACGCATTTCTTTACATTTTGCTATATATAGTATGTAGAAATAGGTGCAACGATTTGTTGAAACACGAGCAAACATAAATGGAAATACAGTGCAAAAACAAAATTTGTATAATGCTGATGAGCTTGGAAGTCAATATTTGGTATGACGACTTTTATTCTTCAGCACAGCCTGAACTCTTTTAGCCCGTAAGAACCCGGACCCATTTTACCTTACAGGAAAATTATAGGGGATATACAACAGACCAAGAGGCCAGCTCAGAACACATTTATGTAGAACATTGAAAGTGTTTGTTACACAACAAATTTTCTTGCTATTTCTTTGAATAATCTTTAGGAATATTCCTCCAGGCTTGTTGAAGGACATTCCAAAGCTCTTCTTTGGATGTTGGCTGTCTTTTGTTCCATTCTCTGTCAAAATGATCCCACACTGCTTCGATAATTCGAACGTTCATTCATCACTCCATAAGACCTGATGCCACTGATATTCAGTCCAGTTCTTGTGTAATTTGACACACTTCAGCCTTCTCTCCCTGTTTCCCTTACTTAAGAATGGTTTCTTGACAGGCTTCAGGACTAACTGAAGGGCAGTGTCAAGTCTTTGCTGGATTATTTTTATATTTCTTAAGGGCGCAACTTTCAGATACTGTTCATATTCTGCAGATAGCTTTTTCGGCCTGCTGCTTCTTTTGTCCACTTTCCTCATATTTTTTAACTACACACTGCACACCATGCTGAGATATGCCAAGTTTTCAGCTAAAAGCTCTATGGGAATCACCTTGTTTGTGCAAAAAATATTCTTATATGCCTGTGAAACTGTTTTATCTTTATTCACAGGATCAAATATGGAATGGAAAAAATTTATGTGCTTTTGTGGCAGGCTGCATGTAACAGTGTTCGTAAAGATAAAGTTTAAAATCTGTCCTTTGTCATGTGTCGACTAAACACTGGTTAAGCAGTTGTATTAGGTGCCTTTTTAGTCATTGAATGATTCATAGGTCAAGTGGCTTAACAAACAAAAAAATAAACAAAAAAAATCAGAAAATGGTCAGGTGCAAGGACTGGACTGAAAATAAGTGAAAAAGAAGCCAATGTCCAAAGAAAAACTTTGAAAAGATCTTCAGAAAGGCTGGAGAACTATTGCCCAAGACCACTTTAAAAACTCAAAACAAAGTCTGACTGCTTGGAAGCAAGATATAAAGAAATGAGAGTTGTTCCAAGACTTTTGCACAGTACTGTAGGTTGTCATAAATGACTGAAAGAAACGAAATGCAATAGAAAGTGTGTGCATGAAAGTTAGAACATGCTGAAGTTACAAAATAAAGCATTGCATGACAGCATGAATGGGTGGACAGATGTAGTAAAAAACACTTTGAGTGCTCAATTAGAGTAGAAAAGTGCTATGTAGGTACCAGTCCATTTAACATTTACCACAGAAATTTGCATAGAAGTTTCTAAAATACTGTATTGTTCTAACACTGTATTTTTCCACCGTTTATCCAAGGTATACTGGGAGTAACTATGTGACCAATTTAAACAAGTTTGCTCGCTGTAACATCTTCAAGGTCAGTCATCTTATCACGCTGGCTCCCACGAGAGCACCAATTAATATCTCTGTGAAAGCATTTTTAATATGTTTCCATTACACAACCAATGACGAGATCAAACTGTATCAGCCCAAAACTGACCTTCCAAACACATGGAAGCAGAGCAGAGGAATTTTGGCACGTCGCCTTCTTCCAAGGTACATGTAGGACAGAACAGCATCTGCAGAAGTCAAACCTTCGCAGGACTCAAAGTTTACAGAACAGCATTATTACTTAATCAATGTGTACTGCCTGTAGCCATCAGTGGGGTCATCTTAGTGATAAAAATAGAGAGTGGTGGAGTGGGGAAAAAAAAAAAAAACAAAAACTGACGCAGCATCCAGGGTCCCAGAAATGCAATCTGGGATCAAAAGAAATGTAATATTAATGACAGTAATTTCTGGCGATTTGTCATATTTACAACAATGCAGTTTTTTTTTTGTTTTAGCCAGTTGTTACACAGCATTTAGTCTGGATTGAGAACAGCAAAGCCATGTCACTTACACTAACCCAAAACCTCTTTTTTGTCTCATGTGAAGCACTAACATCCTCAAAAAATAACCAGGCTGGTGCAAGACAAAATGTGGTGATTTAAAAAATGGTGCAATTTTCACACTTGGCAAAGTTATCCCTTTTTGCAGCAGTTAAATACCTGTTCTCACTCCCTCCTTTTCCAAATGTGTTGGAGAGCCTATGGTGGCCTTCACCGAATAAAATGGAGTTCTTCCACAATGGCACCCATAAGTATTTCCAGTCCAGAGGTTCATGCATGTAGATATAATTAGAAGAAAAGTAGTAGAATAAACATCAAGCTTGACTGATCTCCAAACATAGACGCTCTTTACAGGAAGGGGCAGAAATGTCTCTTCTTCTTCAGGAGGCTCAGATCATTTGAGGTCTGCACTGCTTTGCTGCTGATGTTCTATAAGTCTGTGTTGGAGAGTACCCTGTTTATGCTGCAGTCTGGGGAGGCAGTCTGAGAGAAATCTGGTCAAGAAGGTCCATGCTGGGCAGGGGCCTCAGCTCCCTTGAAGCTGTGGTAGGCAGATAAATTCAAAATAAATGAATAATAATGATGAATAATGAATAAATGAAAGCTATAATTAACAACATCTGCCACCAACTCCACAGTTCCTGGCAGGACAGATGAACACTTGCAGTAACGACTCATCCCATTGGACTGAGAGATTCTGTAGATCATTTGTTCCTACAGCCATCAGGCTGTTTAACTTCTCTTAGGACTTTTTGCCACTGGTTTTGGGCTTGTTTATTTACTGTGCTGTGTGATTTTAATACCTTCATTTTATTTGTGTGTGAGGTTTTTAATAACTCTTAATTTATTCCTATTTGCTGTATTTGT
Organism: Etroplus canarensis; assembly: GCA_015106775.1. Lineage (NCBI taxonomy): Eukaryota > Metazoa > Chordata > Actinopteri > Cichliformes > Cichlidae > Etroplus > Etroplus canarensis. The sequence goes on from VUQH01083877.1 coordinate 9,174, forward strand.
AGACTATGTGCTGTACTTTTTTGCTTTTTAAGATGTGCGTGCAAGCTGCTGGACACCTGAATTTCCACTATGCAGATGAATAAAGTGTCTGTCTGTCTGTCTGTCTGTCTGTCTGTCTGTCTGTCTGTCTGTCTGTCTGTCTGTCTGTCTGTCTGTCTGTCTGTCCGTCCGTCCGTCCGTCCGTCCGTCCTAAAATCTCATGGGTCAATTTTCAGACCTCTGTTGTAAAACATCTTAAGACCACAACAGTAAAATAAAAGGTGTCCGCAAGCTTTTACGGTTTGTCTTAAAGTAATAGTATGTACCTAAACTTGCATTTTATCGTGTTATGTTTTGTAGTCTTAGATTGAAATTCAGAATTAATTTCCCTTTAGACATTTTTTTTCATTAAATATTATAAATCACATGACCATGAACAGCATCTCATTCATTCAGACTAATAAAACCAGACTAGACTTTACATTTCAGGCTGAGTGAAACTCTGTTAGTATTTTATTAAACATTTAAAGCTGTGTGTTATTCTTTTCTGTCTCTGGGTAAGTAGGACAAACATTCAAACTTTTCTCAGACTGACATGTATTTCTAAAAACAAACTGTGTGTGTGTGTGTGTGTGTGTGTGTGTGTGTGTGTAAAAGCCTGAACACGTCAGAGAATATCTCAGATTCTCCGTGAATTGACTCACACCATCTGCTGATGGAAGAAATGTTTTATTTTATTTCTGACTTTTGGTGAAAATTAAGTTTACTAGCGTCTCTGCTGAGTGCTGTAATGAAAACAGCTTGTGCCTTTTAGGTCAGTGTGACGTCTGAGTGAAGCAACAGGAACCGAGAGAGAAAAGCCCTAATTTTCTGCAAATGAACAGGACATGCTGACATTGTCAGAGTTAGAAATAATGATTTTTAATTGAAATAATAAAAGTTTTTTCTTCATCTTTGCCAACAAACAAAACAAAACAAAAAAACACATTTTGCAGCAATTACAGCCTGGCAGACCTGAGGTATTCTAGCTGTCAGTTTTTCAAGGTAATCTGATGAGATTTCACCCCTTGCTTCGTGGAGCATCTCCAACAAGATGTATGTTTAGGTGTTTCTCTAAAACATACAGTCAAACTGCTCCAACATCTGCTCAACAGGGTTCAGATCCTGAGACTGTGCTGGCCACTCCATTAAAGTCAGAATTCTGGCCGACTTGTCATTCTTTAAATACTGCTAACACATTTTGGAGGTGTGTTTTGGGTTATTATCCTGTTGGCCCCAATCAAGTGCTGTCCACAAGGTATGAAATGGCATTGTAGCATCTTGTGATAGTTTTTCTTCCTCAAGGTCCCTCCACTCTGTACAAATCTCCTATTTGACCACCTCCAAAGCACCCCATACCATCATGGTGTCACCACCATGATTGACTGGTGGTATTAAGCACTCTTTGTGTATCTTTTCATTTGTTCTGTATCTCACAAATGTTCTTCTGTTTGGTCCGAAGTCCTCAAACTTGGACTCAGCTGTCCATAACACCTTCTTCCAGCCTTCTAGTGTCCAGCATCTGTGCTCTTTTGCCCATTTCAGTCTTTTCTTTTCATTGGCCAGTCTGAGATATTACTTTTTTTTGGACAATTCTGCCATGATGTCTAGGATCCTGAAGTCGCTTCTTCACTGTTGATGCTGGCACTGGTGTGTGACGGGAACTATTTAGTGCAGCTGCCAGTTGCAGATGCCTGTGAGGCATCTTTGTCTTAAACTACATGCTCTCAGATATTTGTTTTCTTGCTCAGTTGTGCATCAGGACCCCCCACCTCTTTTTCTGCCCTTGTTAGAGTCAGTTTGGGCTCCTCTCTGAAGGAGTAGTTAACAACATGTTAATTTCTCACATTGAATAGCCTTACTTCCACAGCATAACAAGAGACTGATGGGTACCTAAAGAAAGTTCTTTCTTCCTGGCCAGTACAACAATTTTCAGCTGTGCAATACAATTGCAAAAGGGTTTTCTAAGGATCAGTTAGCCTTAGAAAATGATTAACTTGGATTAGCAGCCATACCAGGAAAATGATGCAGAGGACTGACAGTTGGTCTCTATGCAAAAATGTAGATCATTCTTTAAAAATCATCAGATTCTTTTTAATTGTTTGTGAAATTGTTAAAATTGTTTGCAAATTGCATGAAAATCTGTGTAGTTTTTTGCTTGTTTTTTAGTTGTTTTTTTCTTTTGGAAAATAATGAAATTTGCAACTGATCCCAGACTTTTCAGTGGTAGTGTATACATAAAAAGCAACACTGATAAAGCTTTCAGGAGTGTTGCTTATCTTCATCTCTCTCTCTCTAATTTTCCATTTCCCATGCATGCTTTCTTAATGTGTAGCTGGCTGCTAGTGATTTGATTCCAAAGATCCAAGATTTAAGTAAAATAATTTCTGCTTGTGACATAAAATAAATTCAAATCAGAGTGCAGTTGTCCAGAGAGGGGTCAACGATGAAAACTGAGCTTGACATAATGGATGGATCAGAATCTGTGTGTGTGTCATGAGGACATTCAGACTAATCGGAGAGATGATGCTGTGGATGACGTGACAGAGAGGCTATTCATAGTGAGTACTTTTACATGTGTGCTGGTATTCTTGTGTATCAACTGTAAGTATTACATAACTGGTGTATCTCAGTGATATTTTGCGCATGTAGAAAATTTGGATTCAGTTTCGTAAAGGTGGTTTAAATGAGTTTTCATAAAAATAATTGACTGGGCTCAAACTGAAATGCAGCCTAAGTTTAGAAAGGCATAAAATATATCTGTTGCACAACATTTGTTACTTCTTGACTTCCTTAAAGTATAAACTATAAAGCATTGAATGTGCCAAAAAAAAAAACTACAAAACTACAAAATTGAGCACTGTGAAATTGCTCTATTCCCATGCCTCCTTAGGAAAACTCCTGCCCTCATCACGCCTGCAGACGCCTGAAGCCTCTTACCAAACTCACAAAATTATATCTGCAGATGACTTGTGACCATCAGCTCCCAGTCACAAGTTTTGGAGCCAGCTGGTATCTGACTTCGCTACAGTTAAAAAGCACAAGGTTTGAGTTTTAACAAGGCAAGTGTGGTAAAGTTACAATAAGTATGATCATTGCTGTAGAATGAAAATCTGTTTTGTAAACTGAAGAAAATGTGAGGATATAGTATGCTGATCAATTTTCTATAAAGTATATCCATTTGTTAACCCAGTTATGCAATGACAGATTTTTTTAAATTATTTTTTTCTCTTTCAACACCAGTGAATTTTATCCAAGTATTTTTTTTTTATTTTTCGGACAGATAAACACACAAACATACAACGTTGCCACCTTGTCCCTCCCCAAGATACCAGACCTTACAAGAGATATTGTTGAGTATTGTCTGACTTATTCATATGTTTTCTTGAACCTGAAGGGAAAAAAATGCAGAGAAAACAATTTAATACTGTATATTGAGAGTATAGACAACACTATACTCAAAGACCAATGGGTCACTGGGTAATACACGTTCAACATAACACAATCATGAGTCAATATCACTGGCAGACAAATTGCGAACAAAATTTATAAATGGTTGCCAGGAAGCATAAAATTTTTCAACAGACCCTCTGATGGTAAACTTAATCTTTTCTAAGTGAATATGGCTCATAACGTCTCTGATCCACTGGCCAAATATTGGAGGTCGAGCGTCCTTCCATTTAGTAAGAATAAGTCTTCTGGCCAGCAGTGAGGAATACGCAATCATATTTGAGTCAAATTTGTTCAGAAAGGAGTTGGGGGTGGGGGTTCACAACGAACAATGAGATCAAAGGGGTCGGATGGATTGTTTGCCTTGTTATTTTGGATTAAGCCTCAAAGATCGAGCTCCAGAATCCGTGTAGTTTGGGACAGGACCAAAACGTGTGT
>VUQH01083878.1:0-32258 GCA_015106775.1 Etroplus canarensis
ACAAACAGAAGGTCCCTGGTTTGATTCCAGGTGGGTGTCATGGTTTTGAGTTCTGTATATAGTTTTGCATGGTTTTGAGTTCTCTGTAGTTATCTTTTCATAAGTATTTCCTTGGTTCAGTTTTGGATGTCTCCCTGTCTGTTTTCTTATCTTTCGTCAAGTTTGTGCTCATGTCATGTTCTGTATGTATTCTGTTTCCTGTTTTACTTTGAAAACTGTTTAGTCTTGTGCTTTGTGCTGAGTTTTACTTCCTGCCCTTGATTGTTGCCACCTGTGCTCCTCTCCCTCCTGTCTCTCCTTTGCTCGTTAGACTGTGTGCATTTACACTCTGTGTCTCTTCAGTTCTGTGTCATGTCCTCAATGTTATTTGGTGCTTTGCCCTGCTGTGAGAGAGTTTTGTTCCTGTTTGTTTCTTTTGGATTTAAGACCTTGGACTTTGTAAATCCTTTTTGGGTGAGTGGCTAAATAAAGACTTTTCAGTTTATCAGTCTGCCTTTGAGTCTGCATCTTGGGTCCACATCCCTGCACTCCCTCCTGCGAAACTTGACAAGATGAAGTTACCAGGTAAGAGGAAAAGGGAGACCACAGAGGAGGTTCATGTATGTAGTGAAGGAGGACATGCATTGGTTTGGAGTGACAGATGAGGATGCAACGGATGAAGTGAGATGGAGGCGATGATCTGCTGTGGCGATCTCTAATGGGAGCACCTGAAAGAAGAAGACGCAGAAGAAGACTGATTATTTATATTTTATCGTTCCTTTGTGCTAACAGTTGCAGCAGAGGAAAAACAGAGCTCTCACACGGTGAATAGGAATGAGGCATACATCTGAGGTGGATTAATGATATTAACAATAGACTATTCAGCTCTAGTTTTTTTTTCTCCTTTGGATTTTAGATGCTGGTTATGTAATGTACTTAAGTGGTGGCCCTGACAAGTGAATATGTAATATTGTGTAATACCGGTGCAGACTAAACAGTAAAATGTTCTGTATTTTTGCCTGTGATATTACATCGATTAAAATGATACACAGTTAGAAAATCATGACTGGAAAGCTTGATAAATGGTCTTATCATATTTGCTGAACCTATACAAGTGTGGGCAGTAGGTTTGCTTCAGTTTAGGCTTTTATTTCTTCAAGTGTGGCCCCACTTCTAAACCAAAACCTACTCAGATTCGGGGGAAGTGACTTTAAAATGGAAAAAGTGGATAATAAGCCCAATAAAGTCCTTAAATTACATCTATTATCTATCAATTACCCTATCAGCGCACACCATTTATTTAAAGTAAAAGTCTTCAATGACCAGACAAAAAAAAGAGACAGGGCGATTATGTGAAGAGTCAAATCACAACACTGCGTTTGGCAGCCATACAGTAGCCTTTTGTTGATCATTTGTTCTCTAAGTTATTATAAAATGTGTCAGATCACAGATAGGCTTCTTTGTGAGCACCGGGCCCCACAGTGCTGTGCGCTGTGCTTGCTGCCTGCGTGTACACAATCTGCTCTTTTCCTCCGCCGATTAATCTGAATAAATCCCTGTAAATCCCTCTCCTCACCCTCCCTTTCTGTGTTTCTGCATGTGTCCTTCAAAAAAAAAAAAAAAATCACAACACTGGGGGGTAAAGACTCAGCCAACACGCCTTTTTTGTCGGATCCCTTGCTACACATCAACACACTCATTTCTAACCTCACATGACACCCTGATTCCATCCACAGATCCCCCTTGCACGGTTAACACCCTACATTGTTGTGGCCTCAGTGAAACAATGGAGGTGGGACAGAGGGCGGAAGGATGTGGCTGAATGCCTCAGCATAAACCCATGGAGAAAAAAAAGGCCTGCAGTCACACTTTCCGCCTGTGTTCTTTGAAAAGAAACAAGTAAAACCAGGAGTCACTCGTGATCTGGCCACACTCTGCTGCAGCCTGCATGTGAACTCCAAAGGCTTGTTAGATTAAGGACATGTCCAGTTTATGAGGATGAGCAGAAAAATAAAGTCCTGTCAGTTTCCTTCACAGCAGTCTAGGCTGTTTTGGTTTCATAGTGTGAGAAGAGAGGAAAAACACGGTTTTTGACTCCAAATGGGGGCGCACACGTTCCTCACTGAGGGATCTTCCATATCAAATGTTTTTCTAAACAGATCAGATGCGCCACAGAGCTTTAGGTTTATTATATTTTGCCATTTACGACTACATAACAGACCCGCATTACGCCATGTGGAATTGCCACACTGGAAACACCAGAGGAAACCACAAACATATCTGATTACTAGCATATCTAAGCAAGCCTGTCAAGTTAGAAGTCAGCATAACAAATAAAGCTTCCTGTAAAAGAGCTAACAAAATACAACCATTATTGTTGAGGATCATGATTGCATTAAAGAAGGACCATAAGTAAAAACCATAACACGTTAGAAATCCATAGTGTGGCTCAGAAAAATCATTCAAAGCAAAATCTGAAACACGTCTTTCGTTAGAAACAAGAAGCGGTGCTTTTATTTTGAAGGCCACCCAGGCTGACATCCTCCAGCTTTACGCGCAGCTCGGCACTTAACGGAGTCACAGTCGTGAAAGTGGCGGAGGCGGACATTGTTGTGGTAACCGTCCAGCTCCGGAGGATGAGCACAGATGATGATGATGTACATATTTTGAGCGGTTGGATTTGTTTGTTATTATTTATTTGTTTTTAATCTAAACGATGAATCGTTTTTAAAGAAGAAAAAAGGAGAAGCTGCTGCGCCGTGCGGACTCCTGCATAAGCCGGAGTTCATTCAGCCGAGGCGAGCGAAGCACAGCCCGATGAGACGATGCCAGTGGCGTGAAAATTACAACATCTGCAGGGTGTGCATCCGAGGCTGCTGGGTTAAGCCTCCGTGGACTGGCCTGGCCTTTGTGCGGACGGCACAGAAAAGCTCACGGAGCGGCTGCTGCTTTAAAAAAAAAAAAACTGCGTGAGGAGGAGAAATAAAAGCTGGTGTGCTTCTGGAGGCCTTTGGAGAGCACAGCTTGCTGCTGACAGGATGACAGATTGACATTAATGGGTGTTTGCGGTGCGTTTTTTCACACACGACCTCATTAAGGTGGAGAACAGCACAAAAAAGGACTGGTCACAGCCTTGAAGATAAAAAAAAAAACCAAAACAATCTAATTAAAGACATCACATGTTTCTGCCTTGATTTTTACCTCCGGTGCTGTAGCGATCAAATACATGACATCTGGAACACTGTGCATGTATGAAGACGAGGATGCGACAGCTCTGTGTTGAGCGTTAAATATAGATACATCTCAGCGCTTTTTATAGATTCTCAGGTACCCATAGGTGTCGTTTTTTTTTTTTTACTAGAAAATGGGTAGCGAGGGTGAGATAATAAACAGAGAACTGTCAAAGATGTCTGACGAGGACTTGCTGGCGTGCTCCAAAGAGGAGCTGGTGAGCCGGTTGCGTAAAGAGGAGTCAGAGAAAATATCCGCTCTGATCCAGCGCGGTCGTCTCATCAAGGAGGTAAACAAACAGCTGCAGGGACACCTCCTCGAAATCAGGGAACTGAAAGTCATCAATCAGCGCCTGCAGGAGGAGAACGTGGAGCTGCGAGACCTGTGCTGCTTCCTGGACGACGACCGGCTTAAAGTGAAGAAGCTGGCCCGGGAGTGGCAGCTGTTCGGGCACCACGCGGCTAAAGTGATGCGGGAGGACCTGGGCGGGTACTTGAAAAAGCTCGCGGACCTGGAGCGCATGCAGGACGGGCTGGTGAAGGAGAATCTGGACCTGAAGGAGCTGTGCCTGGTCCTGGAGGAGGAGTGTGTCAGCAGGAGTGACTCCAGCCCGGGAGGGTCCACCGAGCTGAATCTGCCCTGCATGGTGGCCCGGGACCTGGGAGATGGGAGCTCAAGCACAGGCAGTGTGGGAAGCCCAGACCAGCTGCACCTGGTGTGCTCACCTGATGACTGATGGCAGGTGTGTTTCAGCAAGTTGAGGTTCTCCTTTTTTGAAGAGGAGGCCATAGACTGGAGGGAAGGTGAGGGACAGACTGTCAGACAGTACAAATTAAACTGGGGGAAACAAAAAGCATTAGGGCTTTCTGAATGCTGCAAAGATTCGTGTGCCACTAGACTTGAGACTCTTACCACATTTCAGGACTTTACAAAGACATTTAATAGATGTTTGCCAGATGACAATGTGTCTAAATTTTACAGTGTTTTTCTAACTATTCTTCTTGAATTTCTCCTTTTTCAGTGGTCTGTTCTTGAAAAAAAAATGGGACCAAAAAAGTGGGTCACATATATAAATTTATCTCATGCACTGGATTAGCCTACACTGGTAGAAGCCTTTTTTCCTCTATTGCACTGGACAGCATTATCTTGGATCTTGAAAACACAGATCTAAAGATTCATTTCAATCCAGTTTCGAGCCATATTTAGTCCACTGAATTCCAATAGCACTGAAACAAATGAGTTGTGATAAAAAGGAAACTATTTGATAATCGCTTTTGCTAATAATGTGTAATATTTTATGCACTCTTTTCCTCAGGACAGGATTGGAGTGCCATAAGTGCATGATGATTGTCACCATTTGTAACAGGCCTGTGAAGCAGCCCTGATGTGAAGACCCTTCAGGTTTACTGTGGGCGAGGCTGCTGAGCATAACGTAACATGTGCAGGGGCCACACGCTCACTTTGGATCAGGCATGATAGATGTCGTAGGGCCTCACACAGAGCTGAACTGAAAAAGTTCTGTCACTTTTTTAAAATCCAACTGGAAAACTCTTTGTATCAAACTGGAAGGTCTACAAGTTTTTGTTGATTTTTATTCTTTTCAGGCCAAGCTGTTTAACTTCACTTGTATGACATTTTTTATGAAGTTGTTGTTGAATTACAAGATTTGTTAGGTTGTCAGCTTCCTCTTCTTTGTATTTAATCTGTAACATTATGAACAATCTTAACTTTGACCCTTCTTTTATCTTGATTTATCTGTCTCAACTAGCTTTACTAACCAGCTTCAGTTTAAACCATAGCACATGGATTAGAAGAGGTTTATTTTGTTGTTAGCTGTTTATTGGTGGGCTATGCTCGTAGTGCACTGAAGAGCTTTAAATACAGTGAGTATTACACTCTGGGCTGTTCTGACCTTTCTTTGTGTGTTTGCCTTTTTGGGAAAAATGCATTTACATGACAGAATGAATTGATTTCTGCATTTGTTCTGACCTTCATGTCTGAACCAACTGTGTTTGATTGATGCCGCCTTCATGTCACACAGACCGACTTTATGGATATTCATCAGTTTTATTTTTGGATCCCTATTTGCACAGTCTGGAGAGCTGATGGGGTGGTGATGCTTTTACCCACTTAGCGATGCACAGACGTACTTTGACAGCAGCGCATGCACACAGATATGCCATATTTTCCCTCCCTCACGCTCTCCAGCTCTCAGTCTGACTCTTGTTCTCTCACTCTCACTAACCCCATTTTAGCAAAGCAATGCTCTCTGAGCCATGTGTGCATTAGCAAGAGTTTCGCTTCATTTTGGGGAAATGGAGGAACAGAGACCACAGTGTTCACAGTGGCAGGTCAGAGAGCGGCCATCAGAGTTTGTCAGCATTTGCTGCAGTAATCAAACTCTTACTGGCTGCCACTAATGGTCACTTTCAGTATTGATTATTCAGTCAGGTATTTTTTCAGTTAACTGTTAAGCAAGAAATTGGGAATTATAGTTATAATGTATTTGATTTTATCATACCAACAGTTCAAAGATGTTGACATTATAGGTGACAGAACCTGCAATAGAGAAGCAAATCAGAGCCAAATGGTGGCCTAGATTGGTTGCAAATAAATGGTGAAGCCTGTTGAGTGATTATACACTTGTAGAGCTGGTGTTACATCCAATAACACATTTTTAAAGCATAATTCTCATGGAACCATTTATCTAAGATAGATGGATATCATTTAAAAAAATGAATTAAAATATAATTGAGCTTTAAACAGTTAAAAAGAACAGCAGACTATTACAGATGTTTTTAATTATTAAAAAGGTGATTATATATGAGTTCGCATGGTGTAGTTCATTCATGAGCAACTTCATTAGGTACAAATGCTAATACCAAGTTAGACCCCCTATTGCCTTCAGAACTGCCTTAATTCTTAATGGCATAGATTCCACAAGGTGCTGGAAACATTCCTCAGAGATTTTGGTCCATATAAAATCATAGCTTCACACAGTTGCTGCAGATTTGTTGGTTGCTCATCAGTGATGTGAATCTCCTCTTCCACCATATCTCAAAGGTGCTCTAATTGATTAAGATCTGGTTACTTTGGAGGGCATTTGAACACAGTTAAGTCATTGCTATGTTCAAGAAACCAGTTTGAGATGATTTGAGCTTTTTGACATGGGATGTTATCCTGCTGGAATCATCCATCAGAAGATGGGTACTCTGTGGTCATAGAGGGATGGACATGGTCAGCAACAGTACTCAGGATGGCTGCAGCATTTAAACAATGCTCAGTTGGTGCTACAGAACCCAGCGTGTGCCAGAAAAGTATTCCTCATACATTACACCACCACCATGCCTGGATACAAGGCAGAATGGTTCTATGTTTTCATGTTGCTTACCCCAAATTCTCATCCTCTCAGCAGAAATTGAGACTCACCAGACCACTTAACATTTTTCCAATCTTCTATTGTTGAGATTTATTGAGCTTATACAAATTGTAGCCTTCTTAGCTGAGAGGAGTGGCAACCAGAGTGGTCTTCTACTGCTGTAGCCCATCTGCTTCAAAGTTCGATGTGTTGTCCTTTTAGAGATGCCATTCTTTATTCCTTGGTTGTAACAAATGGTTATGAGTAACAAATGGTATGAGTTACTGTTGTCTTCCTACCAGCTCAAAGCAGTCTGGCCATTCTCCCCTGGCATCTACAAGGCATTTCACCCAGAGAATTGCTGCTCACTGCATATTTTCTCTTTTGTGGAGTATTCTTTGTAAACCCTAGAGATGGTTGAGCAGGAAAATCTCCATTTCCCCGCTGGGATTAATAAAGTACTCTGATTCTGAGATTAGCAGTTTCCAAACTACTCAGAACAGCACCAATGACAATGCCACCTTCTGATGCTCAGTTTGAACTTCGGCAGGTCATCTTGACTGTGTCTACATACCAAAATGCACTGAGTTGCTACCATGTGATTCACTGAATAGAAATTTGCATTAACAGACACTCGAACAGGTATGCCTAATTTAGTGACCCGCAGGTGTAAGTACGGGTCTCGGCTTGGCCACCCCTATAAAAATTGTCCTGTTCAGCCAAATAATGTCTAGAATTTTCACTAAATTAAAGCAAATTAAGTCTCTTATCAGTACAGCAAATACTTCTTCCAGTCCTGTTGTCCAGTCCAGTCTGTTTTTTCTCTCACTTTTGACAACATTTTAAAATCATTTTTACATGCTTCAGTTGATCCAGATTATTGAATCTACTGTTTTCAGATGAATGCACCAATAATTTGACACCATCACAGTTTCCACACACCTTTCTTCTTTATTGTCAGTCAAGATTTGACAAAAAAGATAAAAAGTAAGGCACTGCCCACCAAAACAGATAATTTTTCAGAGAAAATATAAACATTACAAAAATATATTATATTCTCAATAATAAATATACAGTTATATCATCTATAATAACTCCTATGGCCCAGCCTTAGTGGTTAGTAATTTCTTTATAGAGAATATTAGGTTTCTGAGAGGGTTCGTACATAAATATGGACCTTTTAGTTTAAGTACTCAGTTTCACTTTTTTAGGGACAATATTTCACAACAATGTAACAAATTACTAAAGGGAGAATTTTATTGTGTTGTATTTATTAATATATGATAAGATGAAGTTATCACAGGTATTTCTATAAAGTTTGTATAATTCATTAGAGAATATATTCTGCATGCAATACTCTTATCAAATCTCAAACACACATTTAAAAAATGGAAATATTAAGAAATAATATAAAAAATAAGAGTGTAACATTCATATTGTAATAATGCCACTGATTTGCATATTATCTAAAAAAAAAGCATCAACCTTCCAAGGAGTTGAAGCAGATGCACAGATCTCATTTCGCAATATTACATAATTTATATCATAATTTTTATTTCCATCACATTTCCCAGAACTCCTTTATCACACAGACTGTGATGACATTGAAATGAACATTAGTGTACTAACAGGAAGGCAGGGCCATTGATCACAGTGTGAAGATAGTTGGTGAGTGCAGAGAGTGATCTGATTGGTCACCACTGCTGCTGCTGCGGCGATGAGCTATCCCACAGGGCTCTGGGGCCTGAGACTGCTGGACACTTCCCTGGTGTGATGTAACATGGGATGTGATGGAGGCGCTGGTGTCTGAAGAGGCAGAGGGATAGGTGAAAACTGTGCCAGCTGTGAAGGACATGAGGGAGGGCGTGGATGCGAGAACTGGGGTGTGGAGTGACTCTGCTTCAGTGACAACAGTGCAGGCAGTTGATGTTGCAGGCCTTGTGGGGATAGTTATCTTTGGTTTGGGTTTCTCCATCTTTGTTGGCTGTTTGCTTGAGGTTCCAGGTCTGCAGGAGTCCTCTGGCTCCAGTTTGATGGCTCCCAAAGAGGAAACTGATGGACCTGAGTCAGAATCAGAATCAGATTCCTCTATTTTGCAAATGGGCCGGTGAGCTTCCAAGACCAGTTCAAGCTTGTCCTTCTCCTTTTGTAACTCAGCTATTTCCTTCTGTAAGCGAGACTTTTCATCCTCCAGCTGATCTGTCTCCTACAGCAGGAGAAAGAAGAGGACATATTTAAATGCATTCATGCCTGTCTGAGAATAATTCCTCGTATATGGGGCAGAAATATTATGACATAAGTGGTCACTTACATTTTGCAGGGACTCTGTCAGCTCCCTCCGACGATTGCGACATTTTGCTGCTGCCAGTTTATTCCGCTCCCTTCTTATCTTGCGTCTTTCCAGTTCTTCCCGAGATAACTGGGAAAAAGAAGAAAAATTATTACAAAACTCAAAAGAAGATGATCTGACACAATATAAAACTGAATCGGTCTTGATTTAGGTAACCAGCTAATTTCAAAATACCAAATGTACAGTGAAATTCATTGAAAATCCACTGCAGGCAAGATGACACAAGTGAAATACTACCACCATGTGTGCATACTGAGTCATCACAGTCATGGCAGCTGTAGGATTTAGAAACGTCTGAGCTTTTGTGCCTTTGTAACAGCAAACTCTGACTTCATCAAACACCCTACTGAATAATAGCAGTTGATCCATTTCCCACCCTTTCGTCGTGATGAGTCACACTCAGACCCCTGCTGTGACTCAGGTGTGACTCACAGAATATAACTTGCCCCTGTGAGTCACATGACAGTCTACTTCCTGTACAACGAAATTACAACTATGACGAGGATATGTGCCAGTGTGTGCCTGATGAAACGTACAAAATGACACTGCGTAGGTGACAGAAATGATGACCTTAAGGTGAAATTGTTTTGAAATGAGTTACATTTCTCCAAAGAAAAAACAGAAACATACTTGGTAAATTTACTCTGTCAACAACTCAAAGACAATCAGTACACCAGTGACTCTAGAGAGTAAGTGTGAGCTCAAAACTAATCAGAATAATACATTAAATGCCATCTGTAAATTTCCTTCCTGTTTCTTAATGGATTGATCTGGTGTGTACATTTAAAGATAGTGGCACAAATGTGTCACAGAGAATTACAGGATATTACACACTGGTTACGCAAAACTTATTGAGCCACTGTCCACGCCTCAGTATCGGAATTGCCTCCAGGCTCCCAAGAGGGCTCCTTTACTTTTCTCTCAGTAGAAACACAAGACACCCCAAATCATTATCTAAGGACTGCTTTCTTACATGTTCATCATTCCTGCGCCTTGTTGAAGTTGGAGTATTTGCAGAAGCTCTTATGACCCCTGGTCTGAGAAGGTGGGGCTGGGGAGGCGGTGGGCCCAGGGGCCTTGCCCCAGGGTGCATTGGGTAAGGAGGTACTGGTGATCGTGAAGGGCCAGGTGGATGCATGAGCGAGGGTTGGACCAGCCACTGGAGGTCCTGGTTGGATGTGATGGCATTGAGGCTTGGGACAAATTGACTGCTGCCTGCCATTGTCAACTTCTAGGAAAAAGAAAAAAATAGATTGAAAAGAACATTTTAACTAGTAAAATATCAAAGATGAATAACAAACACTGCGTAATTAAACTACAACTTACCATACAATGAAGGTTATTATTTATTATTTTTTATTTAATCAGAATCAGAATCATTTATAAATCCCCAGTGAGGGAATTACCTATGTTTTTTGTACAACAACATACAACTAGGATGTGATATAAACAGATTTAAATGTGTATTATTTACTTGTATCTTAAAATAATAACATAATAAATAAATAAAAATCCTTAACTATATTAATCTGATATGACCCCTAACCTTTAGCCCAGTTCAACGAAAGCACACCTACCTGCTCCTGTTGGGTGGTTGAAGTGCTGGTTATTCCCAGGGACGCAGGGTTTGTGCCAGAGTTGCCTGTGTAGGGCGGGTTGCCTCGGTCTTGACTCCCAAAGTTTCGATACATCCTTTCTTTTCCAGTAAACAGAAGCTTAAATCCAGATGGGGCAAAATATAATCTTCAGATGTCACGAAATTACTAAGAGGTTGAAATGTGTGTGTCGTTGGAGCCAAGCCTCCAGTATTCGTATTTCGGTAGAGTCCAAAGCAATCTTCGGGGGGGAATAAGGAAGGAATAATCTCCTCGTTTTTTCCTAAATCACCCAAAAACCTTCGAAAATAACTTTCAGTGCTCGCCGAAGTCCTTAGTCATAGATCCAGGATCGGAAGTCTGGGAATGATTGTGAGGTTGTAAACTCTTACAGCGGCACTATATGTTTACCACGCCCCTGTAGTTACGGGAAATATTGTTGTCTGGAACCTCGCACGAATTCTGTGTGTGACGTCATTTACCATATTTGGTGAGTTTCCTCCAGAGAGAAGTACAGGGATTCCTCTCAGGCAGCCTCCACCTCATGCCCTGAAACTGGAGGTGTAGTGTTTTCTGCTCAGTGATTTCTCTTATCAGAAGCTGCGTTTAAAGTACACTTTATAACTCAAAGCACTGTTACTTTCTGTTTACACACTGAACTGAAATTTGTACACGTTATCAGCACAGCGGTAACAAATTAAGAGAGAAAAAGTTGGAGAGAAAAGTTTCAGAAAGCAAAGTGGACAGAAGGAGTTTCTCACTCTTTAAAAATGAATTTATGGAATACAAAATAAAAGCATGACTGCTTTCTCTTTACTACTGCAAACCTCTATTTCCAGTATTTACAGACAGTTTAAGGCATTCCTATTTAATAATGAGTGTAATTTTAACTATGGGTGAAAGTATCAACAGGGCGAGGACCAAGCTCCTCACCAGCTGCTTCTCCAGATTGAAAGGAGCCTGTTGAGGAGACTAGGATGCCTCCTAGGTGTCTCTGACGTGAAGCCTGGAGAGATTTTATCTCTCAGCTGGCTTGGGAATGTCTCAGTGTCCCGCCAGAAGAGCTGGAGGACATGACCAGGGAGAGGTTGCTGCTTAGAGTGCTGCCCCTGAGACCAGCACCCAGATAAGTCACAGAAAATTGATGGATGCATTAAAAGTAATAGAACTCAGTAACACAAGATCTAAATTTGTGAAGTCACTGGGTTTTTTAATCCTTACTGTGAAATGTCATCCAGAATATAATCAACTGATGTTTTATAATTAAACTCAATGTAAATAAATACTGCTTTTATTTCTCTAAATGATCTATGGGATTTGTTTTGTATCATGTAATTTCAGTTAAGTTTTTAGTTACTTGTCTTTCCTTCATTTTGTTATATATTGTGTATCTTTCAGTTTCCAATTTTATAAACTAAGATGTTAGGGGTTTTAAATAATTTTCAAATACTACATTTTTCATTTCAAGTTTCTTTGTGTACAAATCAATTCTAGAAATCATACACATTTTGATATAATGTAAACCAATTCAGTACCAGATATCATTTTAACTACACTTTAAACAGCCTATATTACCTTAAAAATACAGTACTGTGTAAAAGTCTTGAGCCATTCTAATTCCTTTTATTTTTTTTCCAGCAAGTCAGACTTTCTCGTCATTTTTAAAAGTGGCCTTGAGCAATAGCTCTCCAGGTTTTCTGAAGGCTTTTTTCAAAGTTTTTCTTTGGACACTGGCTCCTTTTTCACTCGTTTACACTCCAGTCCTTGTATCTGATCATTTTTAGAGGATTTCTTACCCCACCTAAAACTAAACTTTGAATCATTCAAGTATGAAAAAAGTCCCTAACACAAGGGGGTGAACCAGCGTTATGAAAAGTACCATCAGATTTTGATCTAACATGCAATACCATCTTGAAAGCATCTGACTGGCAACATTGCCAGCTTCATTTTTCAGCAAAGACAAAGATCTTAAAAAAAAACTGAAAAGGCAGTAAAAGTCAACCTGGATTTTTAAAAAAAATACCTGATATAACACGATCAGTCACAGACTGGCCTGCCCAATGCCCAGAGCTCAGCATTACTGAAGCAGTGTGGGATCATCTTTACAGAGAATGGAACAAAAGGCAGCCAACATCCAAAGAAAAGCTTTGGAATGTCGTTTAAAAAGCCTGGAGAACTATTTCTGAAGACTTCTTAAAGAAACAAGAAAGCTTGCCTTGCTTGCCTAGCTTGTTCAGGCTGTGTTGAAAAATAAAGGTGGTCATACCAAATATAGACTTTCAAGCATGTTAGAATTATACAAACTCTGTTTTTCCTTGTGTACTGTTTCCATTTATTTTTTCACATGTTTTAATAAACTGTAATAACTATTTCCGATTTTAATCAGAAAATATAAAGAAATGAGAGGTGGCTCAAGACTGTACTGTATCTTAACAAAAAATCATGCACAACAAAAACCTTTACCCAATAAAAGTAAATCTTTTACAACACAATTACAAGCTACACGTAGATAATGAGTAAAATCCCGTTAAGACATTCTTGTATATTATATATGAATCTATTTCAAGTGTGTTATATATACTACAGGATAACTTATGAAACAGATTAGAAGATTTGGCAAAGACGGGTGCACGTGCCTGAGTGTGTTCAGGATTTTTTGGCAGCCACTCTCACTCTCCCTAACCACATCAATGCGCACACATGCTTGTGGAGATGAGTCAGTGGAATGGGACAAAACTGCTCATTTATTTCACCACACATTTCAACGTTAGTTTTTCACTTGCAAGCACAATGTAGTACCTAGTAAAGATTCAAAAAATGCGTGCTGTAGATTCAGTAAGCTTAGTCTTTCACAGCAGCTGCTGACCTTGCAGTCCCAAAGGACAGACTTCCCGGCAGAAGCTGATTTCTCTTTGCTGCTGACTGTTGCATCAAAGTCTCATGTTACTGCCAGTTCATCTCATGGGATAAAGACTGTCAATATTTTTCAAGTACAAGGTTAATTGCAAAGACAGATAGCTGTCTACTAGAAAAAGTGTGTTTTTGGGAAAGTGTGTGCACAATTGCATGCGTGTGGGTGTGAGAGAGAGAGAGAAAGAGAAAGAGAGACTAAACTTGTGAACTTGATTTTATATTATATCAACAGACCCTGTGAACAAAAACTGAAACTGCCAGGGGTAAAGACATTTTTCACAGCCTATACCTGTTGCTTGTGGGTGCATTACATTGAGTCTTATGTTTCAGTTTTCAATACTATTATACCCTTTAATTATTAGGGCACATATCAGTGTTTATTGTATCATATGGGACAGTAGGGTAAAGGTGAGCTCACTTGACTAATGCTTTAGGAATGCAGTGACGACACACCTGCTGCAGTCCTTTTGTGACATGTCACAACATGTCTACCACCATTTTTTTCTTGATTACACCTTCATTCACTCAGTGTATGTCTTTTTTTTTTTACCAAGATGAGTCTGCTCAACATTTTCATAAATAAATGTAATTGTAAAGTAGGGATGAAATAGTTAAATGTGAGATTTCTGAATATGAGTGTGGGTGAAAGTTTTTGGTTTCTGTTTTACTCCACTTTTCCCTCCAAAAGTTAACCTTTTCAGAGGCAAGGGGAGGAAGGAAGTTTAGATTTTATTACAGTTTACTCATCCTTAAAAAACTCATCCACACCCACCCACACACATCCCACATACATGCTTCACAAAGTATAAACCCACTGTCATGGCACAAAGACTTTGATTTATTTAGTTTAGTAGGTGTTGCATTTCACGCCTTTTTAATTTATGATCAAATATCATGAAGCTGTTTATCTTATGGTGATTATACAGTGCTGTTAAACATGCCTGTACCAAGATAGTGCCAACTGTCCCAGCTACTGACAAAATGTACGAATGTCATGTCTCAAATCATTATGTTCTCCGATGCTCCCTTGTATTCTCCCCAAGGGGTTGCCACAGCAAATTAATCTGCATTGGTAATTTAGCAGAGGTTTTACGCCAGATGCCCTTCCTGATGCAACCCTTCTTGGCAAAAATTTAACAGAATTACATATAAACTTGCTGCCCACTTTATTAGGTATACTTGTTTAACTGGTCATGAACACAAGTATCTAAATATCTAATCAGCATTTAGACACAGCCAAGATGATCTGCTGAAGTTCAAACAGAGCATCAGAATAAGGAAGAAAAGTGGTTTAAGTGACACTGAATGTCACAGGGCAGACAGGCTGATCTGAGTATTTCAGAAACTACTGATCTACTGGGATTTTCCTGCACAGCCGTCTTTAGCATTTACATAGAATGGTCTGAAAAAGAGAAAATATCCAGTGAGCAGCAGTTCTCTGGGTGAAAACGCCTTGTTGATTCCAGAGGTTGGAGGAGAATGGCCAGACTGCTTTGAGCTGACAGGAGGGTAACAGTAATTCAGATAACCACTCATGACAACCAAGGTATGAAGAAGAGCATCTCTAAACACACAACACATTGAACCTTGAAGCAGATGGGCTACAGCCGGAGAAGACTACACCAGGTGTCATCCCTTTTAGGCAAGAACAAGAAACAGAGGCTACAGTTCACATAGGTACACCAAAATTGGACAATAGAAGATTGGGAAAACATGGTCTGGTCTGATGAATCTCAATTTCAGCTGCAATATTTGGATGTTAGGGTCTCAAAAATATTGTTACGTTTGATCAGAAAACCTCAAACTTGGACTCATCTGTCCACAACACCTTTTCCAGTATTCCAGTGTCCAGTGTCTGTGCTCTCGTGCCCATCTCAGTCTTTTCGTTTGATTGGCCAGGCATCCTGAAGTCCCCTTTTCACTGTTTATGCTGACACTGATGTGTGATGGATATTATTTAGTGCAGTTGATGACCTGTGAGGCATCTTTGTCTTAAACTTCACACTCTTAGATATTTGTCTTCCTGCACAGTTGTGCACTGGGGCCTCACACTCCTTTTTCTGTCCTTGTTAGAGCCAGTTTGTGCTGTTCTCTGAAGGGAGTAGTTAACAGCATGGTAGGAGATTTTAAGTTTCTTCACAATTTCTCACATTGAATATTTCTCACAATGAATAGCTTTCCTTTCTAAGCAGGAGAAGAGCCTGAGGGGTCCCTAAAGTAAGTTCTTTCTTTCTGGCCATTTTGAGCATGTAAATAAACAAACAACTGCTGATGCTTCAGATACTAAAACTAACCTAAAGAACGCCCCTTATTAGTCCCTTATTAGTACAGTAGTTTTCAGCTGTGCAACATGATTGCAAATGGCTTTCCTAATGATCAGTTAGCCTTATAAAATGATTAACTTGCATTAGAAGCCATACCAGGAGCTTGATGCAGAGGACTGGCAGTTGTTGATGATAGGCCTCTATGCTAAAATGTAGCTCATTCTTTAAAAATCAACAGATTCATTTTAATTGTTTGTGAAATGGCTGAAAATCTTTGTGAACTGCATGAAAATGTCTTTTTCTTTGGAAAAGGCCTTAGGCCAGGAGTGTCAACCAGCCTGTCAAGAGGTCTAATCTGGCCCACTGGATGGCTTTGTGGAATGAAAAATTTGCAGAGAAGGAGGGCATACATTTTGAACATTTCACTGTTTTTTGTCTTTCAGAATGATAAAAAACAGACAAACCATTCAATGACAGAAATTTTCCAGTTTCCTGTATAAGTATAAGCCCAAGGAGCTGTGCTGATGGGTTTCTGTGATCTACTACAGCAGCATTTCCTTGTAATGTGGACAAAATGAGATGTGATATTTTTAAGACATCTCAGGCTGTTTATCATTTCTATATATCATTTTTATTTTTATAAATCAATAGTTCATTAAATGTAAACATTTTTAGAATGTACTTAAAATTCTTTACTCTAAAGAAAGAATACTATAATTTTAAAAACTGTATGAAATCTTTTACTTCCATCTAGTCAAATCATCATAAATGAGAGTAATTAAGAGTCAGTGAGTCAGTGACAATGATGTTATTGAAACTGTTCCAAAAATTCCCAACAACCACTCTACCAAGTTTGATACATCTGAAAAGAAGTACAACATAATCAGAAATTTTAGTCATAACTTTTAGTCATACTACTTGGTGGCACCTTCAGTAAACATACCAGCCCAACCTTCCAAAAATAGTATCAAATGTGTTTTTATAATAAATATGGCCTGGAACTGGAACAGAGGGCTCTAATGTAAAGGGTTTAAATGTATTATATAGGCCAGTGTTTTCCATTTTGTTATTTAATTCATTAATTTTTAAGCAAACTTTGGAAGCTATTTGCATGAGTTCTCCATCAGTTGGGATTGTACCTATTATACATATCTGTTAGTCAAACTTAGAAGAAATGAGTAAAACAGATGTGTTGTTAATACATAAAATAAATGGCCTAATCCTGGAAATGCACCTGTGTATTTCCAAGATTTTTAAATGAGGTGGCAAAAAGGGAACCAAGAACAAGGCAACCTGTTTAGTTTAATGGTCCATTGTAGTATCAAAAAGTAATTCAGAATGAATAATTACAGATTTGAATATAATACACCTGTTGTAGGGTGGACCCTTTTGTTGGCTGATGAAATCTGAGGCAAAGACTCAGTAATGCCCAGAAATTTCCAAAGTAAATTAAAAGCCAATTTGTAGCAAAGCAGAAAGCAGTCCACAAAATCGACAAGCAATTAAAGTAGCACCATTCAATTCTGACATGGGCAAATCAGGCTGTCACCCCATACAACAAATAAGAAATGCTATGGTGAAAGTCTGGAAAGGCAGAACAAATGAAAAAACAAGAAATCTGGCAGAGTCCATGGGTTGTAGACTTGATGGAGTTATTGTGGGCAAGAGATATTTAAGTATTTTTAACTTCATTTTACTTAAAAACATTCTGTTCGAATACTCATGCTCACTTGAAAAACTGGGTGGTTTGATCCAACACCTATGTATGAGTGCACTGTAACATCATGACATTAAGAACACTGGACGTTGAAACCGCTTTGCAATTGAACCTGCACTGTCTCAAATAGACAAGTTGGCAAAATGTAATTTGAAGACCATGTCAGAAAGTAATAATTGCCACCGAGGCCTGTGACCTCAAAACATATCACAGAGTGCTTTTGGCTTAAATGTGTGTGGGCGTAGCTTCAGAATTAGATATGAAATTTAAAAGAGTTGATTAAAATATTAATTTCTAATCCAGGCTGTGCTTAGCCTCCCTCTAGTTTGGATCCAGGAACTGCCAAACCAGTCCTGGCCTTTTTAAAAAAAACTCCAATTATGGTCTAGTTCCTGGAGGAATGTGCCAATTGTGGTGTAAAGGAGGCGGAGGTTGGTGTAAGGTTGGAAGCACATGCCAATTTTTTAAGCAGTTAAAGAATAGGTATGTTTTCAATTCAATACTCACTCTTAATTTTTAGTTATCTTCTGAATGATAGATTGTACACTGCTAAGAGTTCATATTTTACTTAACTGTATAACTGTTACTTTTTGCAGTGGGAGGAGCTACTGGCAATAAAGACTGGAAGTTCCTATAGCAAGTGGCTGTGTCAGATCATGATAATAGAAAAGGCTGCTGAGGTTTTATTGCCAGGGGCCTACTGAATAGGGTATAGACCAGTGCAGAATTGTTTCTTTAGTTGTTAGATTTAGTTTGGGATTGTCATCTTTAAATTTAAATTCCCTAGTTATTTTTTCTTAATTAATTTCTAGTTTAATTCTTTTCCTAAGTTAAGTTTTGTTCAGTCTGGCCAGCTGTTCTGCACTCTATATACCACGCACTAACCCACTGTTGTGAAAGAAAAGGGCATAAAAAGAGGGCTGGATTGTGAACTTGCCCTAAACACTTTCATTCCTGCTTCCACGACATTGCCGTCCCTCATAATAATGAAATGCATTATTATCATTATTATCATTATTATTATTATTATTATGCTTGTGATTTCACATTTTCACTCAACAGAGATTAAAACTAACATCCAATGTTCCAATAGATTAAAGGTTATATTATCCAACTGAATTCATCTTGTAATGAACATAAAACGCTGTAGGTAGTCTGAAGATCCATCAACTCATTACCATCACATATTTTGATGGAAAAGGCTTGATATATAAAGTGGAAAGTATTGAGATTAATGCAAATAGAAAGTGGGTGATATAGTTTCAGCTTTGCTTCCTACCCTACTTCCTCTCATGCAGTAAATTAATATTTCAAGTTATGAGTGTACTTTAATTTGTTCTTTTACTTTTACCTTTAAAGACTTCATATAGGGTGACTGGATGTCATCTTGACACATTGTCTCACGTTTTGACTGGCTCCAAAGGACATGCATTTTTTTAGAGCTTGGCTTTTACCCAATGCATGTGAAGGGAAAGGTCTTTTTAATCAAGTGAAGGCTTGTCTAATGCTACACCCATCAAGGAATGTTACAAGTCACCAAAAAGTCACAAGCTTTGCGAATTTTGATGTATACGATGACGACTTCCACACAGAAAATGAAGGTGCAGTATTTTACTGAGAAATAGGATGTTTGTTTCCTTTGCTAGAGTTATTGTTCAGTTTCCCAAGAGGGAAAATATGGTGTCATAATTGAATAAAAACTGCTAAAATTGTCACATATGGCTCAAACAAGGTATGCCAATCTATAGATGCATCCCTAATGAAACCCAGAGAAGATTACAAAACCCCAGCTGAAGTACAAGCGAATACAGGAGTATATAAAGACTGATGCATGAAACCACAAGAACAACCTTCAGCTCCCTTTTATCCTAATTGTATTTACTTAGTTCTAGAGTTGGAAAAGTTGCACTCAAATATATTCGGCCTTTGCAATACCAATCTGGTAACCTGTGCGGTTTATTGTATTTTTATTTTTAAAGTTAGATATACAAACTCCAGGCTACCTCCCAGCACTGCTAACATGTCCTACAATGTCCCACACAAACACAGAGTGTGTCCCACATCTAGGTCATTGGGATCTGGTCTCTTACTTCAGAAAAACAGTGAAGACTGCCTTTGTGCTGTTACTGGTTATTTTGCACGATTAAGGTCTTTTGAGCAGGATTCTTTTTGCTTCCTGAAGTTATCTACAACACGACCAGGAACACAGAAAAGTCGCACATAACAGTACTAGTACTTTAAACTGTGTGTGCTGGTACAAGCTGTGCACTGCGCTTTGCACTTACACCGTTTTCTGCCACGCAGGCACACTCAAGTCCACCAACCGCAGTGGATGGGTGGGATCACAGCAGACTGATAGCCACGTAGTTAGCTACCAACGTTAGCTTTGCAGGTAAGTGCCTCTTATCGTCAGCATTTCTTTAAGAATACATTTAATTAGCCCTCAGACAAGCTGTACAGACGTGTTTAACACTACTACTGAAGCTTTCTGTATCGGCTGCCCTGTTCTGCCGAATATTAGCGAAAATAGGATGTTATTAACTTAGCTCGTTTGGCTAGGTAGCATTAAGGGGAAGCAACAGCGCTCATTAAGTTTATATGAATGTTAGCAGCTCAGCTAGCAGGCGTTAGCAGAAAGCTAGGATGTTAACTGAGTCCCAGTATTAGCTGTGGTGTAATATCTCGGTGTTAAATCTAAATGACCGAGATGCAGTGTAAGCTGAACTGTAGCTAACGTGTCATTGTTTTTATTTTAAGCTAACGTCAGCAAGCGTTACAATGGACTTGCCACATCATGGGTACCGAGCAAGTAAGTGAATCACCATGGATTATACCCTCTGCAATATTTTTTCAAATATCCACACCTAGTATCTACTTCTCTTTTTTTCTTTTTAATATACCTATTCACACAAAGTTCACCTAACTCTACTGGTGTAGTCCTATAATCAAAGTTACCAAGTTATTAGGTACACCTAACCAAACTTAGTGCTGTTTAGTACATTATTACATGATTGTATTTTATACTAAATGTGATTGTATTTTGTCGTCAATGACGTGACTATCATGCAAAGTGAATTAAATTAGCATTTCTCCTAAACTAAAAACAGGAAATTACAGTCCCCATGTTCGCTCTATACATGAAAGTATTGAGCCCACTGCAGGTTTTACCAACACCTTCCATTATTCTGGGAAGGCTTTCTGCAAGAATTAGGATTGTGTCTGGGAATTTTTATCCATTTATCTAGAAAAGCAGTTTTGAGGTCATATTCTGATTTTGGGTGAGAGGAAGAGGCTTGCAATTGCTGTTTTAGTTCATTCCAAAGGTAATTGATAGGGTTGAGTTCGGACCATGCAGTTATGGGCCTTGCTTTGTGCACTGGAGCACAGTCATGCTGGAACATAAAAGAGCCTTCTCCAAACTGTTCCCACAAAGTTGAAGGCATAGAATTGTCCAGAATGTCTTGGTAAACTAAAGAATTAAGATTTCTTTTCACTGGAACTAAGAGGCCAGGGCTACCCCAGGAAAACAACCCCATGGTATTATCCCTCCTCCACCAAACTTTACAGTTGGCACAGTGCAGTCTGGCAAGTAACACATTTCCCAAATCTATCAGACTGTGTAATAAAGAGGTGTGATTTGTCACTCCATAGAACATATTTCCACTCCTTCAGAGTCCAGCGTTGGTGTGCTTTACACCACTCCATTCAGTTCTTGTCATTGCGCTTGGTGATGTAAGGCTTGCGTGCAACGGCTCTGCTGGAAGCCCATGCCATGAAACTCCTGACATATAAGTTTTGTGTTGATGTTAATACCAGAAGAATTTTGGAACTCTGCAGTTATTGAGTCAGCAGAATGTTGGTGACTTTTAGGCACTATAAACGTCAGCACTCAGTGACTGTAACTGGTTGAGTTGCTGCAGTTCCTAAATGCTTACATTTTGCAATAATGCCACTTACGACTGATCATGAAATGTCAAAATTTT
Source organism: Etroplus canarensis (assembly GCA_015106775.1). NCBI lineage: Eukaryota > Metazoa > Chordata > Actinopteri > Cichliformes > Cichlidae > Etroplus > Etroplus canarensis. The sequence goes on from VUQH01083878.1 coordinate 21,391, forward strand.
GTGAGCTGACTTGCAAGGGTGGCATGTTATTACAGTACTCCATGGGAGTTCACTATACATATATAAAATAAAAGAGCTGGGCAGTATGGGAAACGTTCATATCGTGATAGTTTTATTTATATCAGTCGATATCAATATAAGTTTCAATATTAATCAAATCATTTCTGACACGCTTAAATTTTCCATTTTATTCCTAAGTGAGATGTGAAGATATAAGGTTAATTTGGCTTGTATATCATTTATTGTCTGTCAGAAGTTGAACATGTCAGACGTACTGTAGAACATTATACAACTATATTTCAAACTTTAAAAAAAAGGGTATATATACTAAACTAAAATCTGGATTATGAGCTGTCAGAAGCTTTCAAGATTTACAGGAGACCATTAAAGTTGTTGGTCAGCTCCAACTAAAATAAAATCTTAATTCTAAAACTCTGAAATCTAAATTTAAATTTCTGAAGCATTCAAATTTTACAGGAGAACACAAAGCAAACTCATTGGTCAATAAATAAAGTAGATAGTAATATAAAATAACATTTCTAATAATCTGTCTATGTACTGTATCCTTTCCTTTTTCAACAATCTAAAACTGTTTGAATCTATACAAACCAACAATGAAATAGACAAAAACGTGTTTATATCCTCAGTATAAATTCTGTTCTCAGGATCAGAGAGCTTCTTTCAATCCGAAAGTCATGACTTCATGTGTTTGGTCTTCAGGAACGTGTTCAGTTTAAAGACATTTGCTGGGTCTGGGTTCAAATCCAACAGCCGGCTAGCTCAGGCTCCTCTGTGTGGAGTTTGCATGTTCTCCCCGTCCTTGTCTCCAGGTGCTCCGGCTTCCTCCCACAAAGACATGCAAATTAATTGGCAATTCTAAATTGACCATAGGTATGAATGTGTGCCTGAATGGTTGTTTGTCTCTCTGTGGTGGCTCTCCGACAGACTGGCGACCTGTCCAGGGTGTACCCCGCCTTTCGCCCTGTGATAACTGGGATAGGCTCCAGAACCCCCTGCGACACTGAATTGGATAAGCTCAGGAAGATTAATGAATGAATTCAATCCCTTCTTTAATGATTTTTTTTTTATAACTGTGCGACTGTAATAACAGTGCAGTTCTGATTTATGATTCATGATGTGCTGGATAGGCACAAGAGTTTGCAACAATAGACTCATCCCACCTCAATGCATCACTGAACACTACAGGTAACTCCTGTTACCTGTGGCTATTAAACTTTACAGCTCCTCCCCTTGACACCTGGATGCCCAGATTGATAGTGAGGAGGTAAAACTGGTGATTTCTTGTGTGGAGAAAAAATCATTGTAAATTACTGCAAAAGCTGCTTGTCTTATACTTCTGCTAGACTTAGGGACGTCAACAGTCTTCAGCTTGAGTGTGTCATTTGTTAGGAGAAGGATGTCCCAACGGTCGGGTGATCGTGGGACTTTTAACTGTGTGTTTTAACATTTGTATTGTATTCTTTTCTTTTTGTTTTGAGACGGTTAATTAAATAAAGAATCTTAAATTGAAAAAAAAAGTTAAAAATGTCAGACAAGCTAAAGAGGCACTCAGAAAGTACAAATCCCTTCTGAGAGAAGCTTTTTCTTTTGAAAGATAGCAAAGACGACCATGGATTGTGTGAAAGTGTCTGATCAGAGGATGGATGCAAGTTATATACTAGTGGAGGTTATTGCAAAGTAAAACAAATGGAAAAATGTAGGTAACTTGACGTAATTGCAACTGACACAAAAGCTCTTTTCTGCATATATGAATGCAGGTGTGTCTTCAACTTATGGTATGTTCTTTGGTGTGCCTGGGGAACAAAAAGTTTGAAATCCAGTAGTGTAGTGTAACTTGGTATAATTTTTGGTGAGTCTCGAGGCTCACCAGTATACTAATTTCAACACTTAAAGTGGGCAGAATTATGGAGTAATTTTTACCTTATTAAGCTATTTTGCTTTGTCATATATAATTTTATTTTATTGGGCTATTCTTCTTTATTTAAGCTATTTTGTTATAGGTTGTGTTTATTGTTTTGGCTGCTGTAAAACAGTAATTCCCCAATTTTTGGGATGAATAAATCAGAATCAGAATACATTATTAATCCCCGGGGGGGGGGAGATTACTTTTGTTGCAAACATTCCATTAAGTATATTTTAAGTATGAATATGAAATATAAATATGTGTACATATATCCAGATATACAGTGTGTTAAACTGTTAAATATGCAGAATAGTGAATATGAAGTCTGGTAAATATACATAAATATGAATACTGTAAATAAATATGGTGTCTTATTAAAGAATAACAACAAGGAGAGTTCGGTGTGTTATCTTGCTTTTCACAGAATGATGCATTTCTTGCTTGGGGTGTACTAGATTAACATATTGTGGTGGAATTCACTGTATGTGTGTATGTGGTTAATATGAGAGTGGTGTGCCAAAGCATTTAATTCATTATAATATATACATTCACATACCCTTGATTTACGCAACTGTGCCTTTTTTTTCTCCACAGCTAAGCCAAGAGCTCGTGCGGCTCCCCCCTCAGGTGATTCTGTTCTGTTTGAAGACACCAGCTCAGCAGCACCTGCAATGAATAGTCAGGGGTATTACACTCCTGGGTATAGTATGGGAGGACCCTCAAATGACATGCAAGGAGGTGCTGGGGTGAACAACCTGTTTACTGACCCAATGGCCAATGCTGCAATGATGTATGGCTCCTCCTTAGCCAACCAAGGAAAGGATATGGTAAACAAAGAGGTGAGGCTACTTTTCAGACATAATATGTAGCGCTGACTGTGATTAAATGCAAGATGGGGTGCTAACCTGTTGACTTGTAAATAAGGTTCTGATGTAGACTGGTAAAATAGCCCCATTTTAAAAATCTAATAAAAATGTGTCTTCTTCAAGTCCAAGTGGGCACTTGGAAATGCAACTCGAACACATTTGGACATTTTCTGTAAATTTCTCTAATTTCTACACCAAGAAAAGTCTGACTTTTTAAATCTATAAAATTTCCATGGAAACACACACGTGAAATTAGTTTGAATAAGGAATATAGCAAATGAAGAGGACATGTTGATATTGTCAGAGTTAGAAATAACGAGTTTAATGGAAGTGATGAATGTGTTCTTCAGACTTTGCCTACATAAAAAACACCTTTTGCAGCAATTACAGCCTTGCAGACCTTAAGCATTCTAGCTGTCAGTTTTTCAAGGTAATCTGATGAGATTTCACCCCATGCTTCCTGGTAAATCTCCCACAAGATGGATTGGCTTGATGGAATCTTCTTCCCGTACCATACGGTCAACCTACTCCCACAGCGGCTCAATAGGGTTTAGATTCAGAGACTGTGCTGGTCACTCCATTACAGTCAGAACTTTAGCTGACTGCTTATTCTTTAAATATGGCTGACACATTTTGGAGGTGTGTTTTGGGTCATCATCCTGTTGTAGGATGAAATTGGCCCCAATAAATTGCTGTCCACAGGGTATGGCATGGCATTGCAAAATTGTGATAGCTTTCCTTCTTAAAGGTCCCTTTCACTATGTATAAATCTCCTAAACTCCAAAGCACCCCCAGGCCATCATGCTGGCTCCTCCATGCTTGACTGATGGTATACAACACTGTTCTTGCATCTTTCCCTTTGTTTTGCATCTCATAAATTTTCTTCTGTTTGATCAGAAGACCTCAAACTTGGACTCATCTGTCCACAGTACCTATTCCAGTGTCCAGTGTCTGTGCTCTCGTGCCCATCACAGCCTTTTTTTTAATTGGCTGGTCTAATATATGGCTTTTTCTTGGCAATTCTGCCATGAAGTCCAGCATCATGAAGTCACCTCTTCACTGTTGATGCTGACACTGGTGTGTAATGGGTATTGTTTAGTGCAGCTGCCAGTTGACGACTGTGAGCCATCTTTGTCTTAAACTTCGCACTCTTAGATATTTGTCTTCTTGCACAGTTGTGCATCAGGGCCTCCCACTCCTGTTCTGTCTTTCTTTGAGACAGTTTATGCTGCTCTCTGAAGGGAGTAGTTAACAACATGGCAAGAGATTTTAGGTTTCCGTACAATTTCTGACATTGAATAGCCTTCCTTTCTAAGCAGGGCAATAGACCGATGAATCGCTAAAGAAATTTCTTTCTTTCTAGCCATATTGAGCCACTAAACAAAGAACTGCTGATGCTTCAGATACATAGTTCCCACAGACATGCTTTTTGGTCACGTGACCTCCTTAGCGATGCCATCTTTGTTGGCAAGCTGTACTTGTTTATACACACTGCTGTTTATCTGCCCCGCAAATTTCAAACTGTTTTGATGTCGGATTCGATTTGTGATCAAATTCATGAAAAGGCAAAAGGAGAAAGATTATGTAGAATCATTAAGTATAGAGGATAGAAAGAGATACCATGAGAAAATCAGTGTAATAGGTGTGGATCCATACTCGTTAGCAAAGGAAAAGCTGAACCATGAAGTTTCAGCACCCCCCCCCAACCCCACACACACACACACACACACACACACACACACCAATTCCACTGGAGCCATAATAGCCGATTATCGCGATCCGTGCTGATTTAGCGTTCCTGATCAAAACGGCACAGAACGGCTGAAAATTAGGTTCCTGACGATCTATTGCTGTTATATTCCCGTCAAAAGGCCAGCGTTCATGTTGTGACCCCGGCGCGTTGCTGCGGCGTTCAGGATGCACTCATGATGTATGCCCGGTTGTGCCGCTCGCACTGCCATGTTCAATCGATTACCCGCCGATGAAAGACGTTTTATTGGTGGTGAACTGATGTTTATCACGCAGAATCCCTGTTGCATTTCCGGCATAGTCCCGGTATTGCCGATACTAGCTGGTCCAAACGGCATCGATCGGCACCAGTGGAATGGGGGTCTAAGACGTGTACCATTATCTTGTGTTGGCAAGTCACTGGAGGCATACAATCAGTTTGTTAAGGGTTGGGTTGGCGACATTTCCTTCAAGTGTCCTGAATGCACAGCCGCCTGCAGCTTGCCCATAGCAATGGCGGCCGCTCGTATGTTGTGACGTGTCTGTGGGAACTATGTATACTAAACTAACCTAAAGAACGCCATGCTTCCTATTTTGCGCCCTTATTAGTACAATGGTTTTCAGCTGTGCAACACAATTCCAAAAGGGTTTTCTAAAAACCAGTTAGCCTTATAAAATGATTAACTTGGATTAGAAGCCTACCAGGAGATTGATGCAGAGAACTGATAGCTGCTGCAAAACTGTAGATCATTCTTTAAAAATCATCTGATTAATTGTAATTGTTTGTGAAATGGCTGAAATTCTTTGTGGATTGCATGAAAATGTCTTTTTCTTTGGAAAACAATGAAATTTGCAAGTGATCCCAAACTTCTGAGTGGGTGTGTGTGCCTAATTCTTTGTGTGTATACACACAAACACACACACACGTATGTGCATCTGAGCGATTTTTACTTATTGCAGTCCTTTATATTTTCTATTTATTTTAGCTCCTTTGTCAAGTGCAATTTTTACATTTCTGTTGTTATTTTGTTGTGTCATGTTGTATTTATTTTTTGTGCTATTTTAATGTATTTAAGCTCTAAGTTCAATGTTTTAGCTGCTTTAATGCAATAATTTCCCAACTTTTGGGATAAATTAAGTCTATCTTGTTAGATATTAGTTCTAAGCAGGAGAAAAGTGCCTGAAATACAGCTTTTATCTTTTCAGCAGGAACAAAATAAATTGCTCTTTTGTGTAGGTTATTTTTGTGCTGTTTTGTTTATTTATTTGTCCCTTAAAGTGTCTCCTGTTGTCACAAGTTCATGATTTGTTTTCCAATGTATCACAAGCACACAAATGAGTTATGTCATTGACATAGGCAACTCCAGGAGCAGTTTAATGTTTCCTGCTTTTCAGCTGCTTCCAGTACTCCAAAATGTTCTAGTATTAGTCATATCCAGAGCCATTTCACGGTGGAAGCTTTAATGTGTTGGGGTTATTTTCAGTGGCAGATTTTCAATCAGCTAGACTATTTTCTGCTTCACTTTTTAATATAAAATAACCGTTGATGATTGTCTTCACCCTGATTGGAAAACAAGGGCAATTTAAAAACATGCAGTATACACATATGGAACATCAATAAAGTTGATGTTCTTCTACTGGTTTGGCAGTTTTGATATGCAACATGCCAAGATGATACATAGGCCAGGATCAGTCTCTGTGAAAACTATGACTCAACTTTATTTATTAGTTTTGGCTGACTGTTGTCTGGCTTCTCATTTGTTAAGTTAATGTTTTCTCTTTCTTTGTCGTTCAGATCAGCAGATTCATGTCTGTGAACAAGCTGAAATACTTCTTTGCTGTCGACACCAGATATGTACTGAAGAAACTTATGATTCTTATGTTTCCTTATACACATCAGGTAATCTGAGGCTTTCATCTCATTAAACCTTGTCCAAAGTCAACATAAGGAACAATACAAAACCTTTAACAGCTAAAGATTGCATGATAATTGATAATGTTTCTTTTTTTGTCAGATCCCAGCTATTTAATCACTTCTGCAGCTTTGTTTATGAAAATCACAATGCTGTGATTACTGGTCTGGGTATAAAGGCACGCTGAGTTCAGTCAGCTCCTGCACACTAACTTATTCAGATTAAGTTAGTACTCCAAACATTATGTGCCCTGATAAAACTACAGAAAGTACAAACTTCCCTTGAAAGACCAGGATCACATTGTATTTACTGTTACTACTACATAGCTACTGACAAGCAAAAACAAAAATTAGACTGAGCCTGTTAACATACATTGTCTAGCCAAGCCTGATAGCTTATTCTTTTTGCCTATAAACATTCTCTGTTCTCAGATGATTAAAAAGACACTAGTGACACAACTGCACTTGTTCCCTTACCAGTTATGTTTGCATAGCCCAATCTAATAGCAAAATATGAAATATTAATTAAAAGTGATTTGTTTGTCCATATTCATGGACACATAATGTCCCATTCTTTTTATGATAGCTGCATGTATTTAGTCCTGAGTCTTTGGCAGGAACGCATCACCCTGTCTGTAAAGAAAAATTAGCTTTAAAAGAAATGGCCACTATTGTGTTTTAACCCAAAACCATGATATTTTTATAAATCTTGTAAAATAAGTAATTTTACTGTCTAACTCTAACTGAGTTGTTTTTCATGATAATTAATGATGGTACTCTTGGCTGCTCCTTTTTTTTACCCCAAGGGGTCACCCCAGTGGAGGAATCTGCATCTGTAATTTAGTACAGATTTTACGCTGGATAGCCTTACTGACACAACCCTCCCATTTATATGGGCTTGGGACCGACACAAGGAGTAAACTAAGTGCTACCCAAGGCAGGGCTTGTGTCTCCTTCCAGTTGTGAACCACTTAATAACATATTTTGAATAAGGTATTAAAAAGTAATACAAATGAAGTGTAATTTGCAAAATTATTCTCTCCACCACCAGCACCTTCAGGCAGAAATGATAAATTTTTTTCATCCATTTAATGTGGCAAATATTTTTATTTTTATTTTTTTTTTACATGAGCAGAAAGTACATATGAGATCGGACAGATGTAAAATTGTGTTGAGGGGCAAGAACACTGATCCATCGATTCATCCGTTTAGCCAATTAGGGTTGTTGGGCATCTCGAGCCTATCCCAGCTGTGGAGAGAGGTGTGTTACACCCTGGACAGGTCGCCAGTCTATTGCAGGGCTAATGCAGAGAGACAGAATACCATTACACTCTTAGGGCCGATTTAGAAACACCTATTAACCTAAATTGCATGTCTTTGGACTCTGGGTGGAAGCTGGAGTCCCTGAAGAGAACCCACATAGGCAAACTGCAAACTCCACACAGAAAGGCCTCAGCTGGCTGGTGGACTCAGACCCAGAACCTCCTTGCTGTGAGGCCACAGTTATAACAACTACATGCTTGAATAGAAAGGGTGGGAAATTTGCGTTCCAGAACACAAATAATTGGAAAATTTTTGTCCAAAAACTTGAATCTGTACATCAAAGGTCGTGACTCTTTCACATAGCACTGTAAGATCAGATGACTTGTTTTTAATATTTTACACCTTTAATTGGAACAAACAGGCTTGGATATGAAAAACAGAGGGGGTACAGAATCATTTATTGAAGACAGCGAGCTGTTAAAACTCAAAGTCAATATTAAAGTAGACAGCTGCCTGTTTGTACTTGCCTGCAACATGTTTCTTTATTATATTACATCCTGTCTTACTTAAGAAATACTACTGCCTCTATCTCCAGATTAGTTGTTTGTTTAAATTGTCTCAAGTTTAGTGATTGTCTAGACAGTTTTATTGTTAAATATGATGTAAGTGTTCATTCTTAGACCATTCAAGATAAAAAGCATTATAACCATAATTTGAAAATAACAGTGTCGTATGCTGCAGGGTGATTCATGCTGTGTTTGTGTGTTCTTGGCAGGACTGGGAAGTCCGTTATCATCGGGACACTCCACTGACTCCAAGACAGGATGTAAATGCACCTGACCTTTACATACCTAGTAAGTTTTATATACACAGAAGATCATTAATGGATTAATGTTAGGGGATGTTTGATATTTTAAGTGTATTTTTTATGTTGTAGCAATGGCTTTCATTACCTACATTTTACTTGCTGGAATGGCTCTTGGCATTCAGAAGAGGTGAGTAATTCTTCCTCCTCTTATTTATTTTATGACTCACACTAAATCATGTTTTTCTGATAAGCTAAGTGTGAGTGTGTATTGACTTTGTGTGTAGGTTCAGTCCAGAGGTTCTTGGCCTTTGTGCCAGCACTGCCCTCGTGTGGGTCATCATCGAGGTCTTGGTGATGTTGTTGAGTTTATATCTGCTGACAGTGCACTCTGATCTTTCCACCTTTGATCTCATCGCCTACAGTGGATATAAATATGTTGGGTAAATAAACCACAGATGCAAATATTCTTCAAATTATTGATCTGTTATTCAGAAATTCTTTGCTAAAGTTGCTCCTCATCATGTACTGTCTCAACAAGTCGTCCTAAATATTTATTTCATTCAGCTCAATGGTTCACATTTTTTTAGTTTTGAAATGCATTTTAGTCCATATTGACTGAGTGAATGTGTCTGTCCTCCTCTAGGATGATCTTCACAGTGATGTGTGGCTTACTGTTTGGCAGTGATGGCTATTTTGTGGCCCTTGCCTGGTCCTCTTGTGCTCTCATGTTCTTCATTGTAAGTATTTTGTCAAAAATTTATGTAAAATGTATAAGTCTGAAAAAGTATAAAACATTTAATTTCATTTCATTTAATTATAGTCACATGAAAAAGGAAGTTTTCACAGGAGTCTCATGAAAACTTTTGTACACTCTATGATTCAATAGCTTGTAGAACCACCTTTAGCAGCAATAACTTGAAGTAATCCTTTTCACTTACTTCATCAGTCTCTCACATCATGGAGGAATTTTGGCCCACTCTTTTTTACAGTGTTACTTCATTTCATTGGGGTTTGCAGGCATTTGTTTATGCACAGCTCTCTTAACGTCCCCCCACAATATTTCAACCAGGTTGAGGTCTGGACTTTGACTGGGCTATTGCAACACTTTGATTCTTGTCTTTTTCAGCCATTCTGTTGTAGATTTGTTGCTGTGGTTGGGATCATTGTCCTGTTACATAATCCGATTGGGGCCACGATTTAGCTGTTGAACAGATGGCCTCACATGTGACTCTAGAATATTTGATATATCATAGTTTACTCGATGACTGCAAGGTGCCCAGATCCTGTGGCTGCAAAATAATTCCAAATCATCACCCCTCCATTATGGTGCTTAACGTCAAACCAAGGTGCTGTGCATTATGGCCACACATCTCCACTTTAGTTTCATCTGTCAAAGAGCATTGTTCAGATACAGCTTTGTAAACCTAAGCCATACTGCTGTGTTTTTTAGAGAGAAGAAGCTGTCTTTTGGCAACCCTCTAAACAAGCCATACTTGTTCAGCCTTTTTCTAAGTTTACTGTCATGAATTTACATTTAACATGCTCTCTGGGGAATGTAGTGTCTGCTATGTAGTTCTTGGGTTTTTTAAAATTTCTCCGAGTATTGCACAGTCTGACCGAGGGGTAAATTTTCTGGTATTTCCTCTCCTGCGAAGATTGGGAAAGTGTTGACACACACCTGAAAGCTCCAGAGCAACAAATTGCCAAAACTTCTGCTTTTATAGAGGTCACACTGGCTGATGATTGGCTGCTTCTTAGCCTCTTAATTCATGTTGAAGCAGGATGCGTGTTCTTAGTTTTTCACAGGATTCTAATTATCATAATGTTTGGGCACCCAAACATTAACACACACCTTATGCACTCAGGTGCATGCTTGCTTTGACATTGCTGCGCGTTTTCTATAGGAATGAGGGTAATTTCAAGAAGAAAACATCTTACCTGATTGGTTAGACCAAATGCCACATCAACCAATCAAATAATTATATAGCGTTTTGTCGCCAGGTAGCAGGTGGAAGATTTGAGAGTAATGGTGACGGCAAAAAAGAGACAGACATTGCAGCGGAGATAAAACTGATGGTGAGTTGGTGGAGTTATTGGATTGGAGCATTTTTATCATAAACCATGAGGAGAATAATAAATGTGGAGCAGGCACTTCAGCTCTTTTATGAGCTTGAAGAAAAGGGAGGAGCAGGAGACGCAGCGTATAATCAAAACATGGGTGGGGTTGATCTATCAGACCAGCTGATGCAGTATTACTCCACCCACAGAAAAACTGCTCGGTGGTACAGGACCATGTTGCTACACTTTTTAGACATAGCAACAACTAATGCGTTCATCCTGTATCATGAGTTGAGCAGTGCCAAGCAG
>VUQH01083886.1:0-13573 GCA_015106775.1 Etroplus canarensis
GGGCATATGCACTAACAACATTCAGCAACACACCTTCAGTTTCCAGCTTCAAATCATAATTCTGTCTGACACTCTCTTCACCTCCAGAACACTCTTCACTCTTCCTACCTACACCATAGTAGAACAGTTTGAATCCACCTCCGATGTTCCTGGCCTTGCTTCCCCTCCACCTGGTTTCTTGCACACACAATATATTTACCTTCCTTCTCTCCATCATATCAGCCAGCTCTCTCCCTTTGCCAGTCATAGCCCCTACATTTAAAGTCCCTAATCTCACTTCCACCCTCCTACCTTTCCTTCTCTCTCTCTGCCTCCTAACACGCTTTCCCCCTCTCCCCCCCTTGGTCTTCGGCCAATGGTAGCATAGTTTCCACTGGCACACTGTTGGCTAACGGCACCGGAGGCGGTCATTGTTAACCTGGGCCGCGACCGATCCGGTATGGAAGTCATGTTATGAATCCGCATATGTGATTTGGCAAAGTTTTTACGCCGGATGCCCTTCCTGACGCAACCCTCACCATTTACCCGGGCTTGGGACCAGCACTAGGATTACATTGACTTGTGGGCCCCTGTGGCTGGTTTACAACTAAGATACTAGTAATAATGATAAATGGATTGTTAAGATTAATTTTCAAAAATTAATTTTTACCTATGGTTTATCCTAATCTTACCCTGACCTTAACATCAATCTACCTCTAGCCCAATTCTGACCTTTGACCTTAACCTGAGCTCTGACCTTAGTCCTAACATTAACCTAACTGGGCTAACCTTTCCCTTGATTTTTAGTCTTAAAGAATAAAGATAACTAAATGACAAAATGGGATCCATTAATATCCTTATTCCATTAGTTTTGACCCTGTCCTTGACTGTCTATAATGGACAGTCAAGGACAGGGTGAACACTTTTCTAAGTTCCTATGCATGTCTAAAGTTCCCAGTGATACGGGGTTTATGAATGTCTTTTGTGAATTCAGATATTACGTTACTCACTGACGGGATACTGAGTTGTGTTTGCCGCCGGGTTGATTTTAGGTTTTCTCAGAATGCATGTGTGGCATCTCTGGGTTATATAAAGACTGACATGAAAGGGAGGAGTTCAAAGGCTATAAAAACAGAGCTGAGATGAAAATAAATAACAGAGCAGGAACACTTCACCACTGAGGAGACATCAATAGACCAGTATGGCCAGTAAGTGCATTTAAAGCTTTCATACTAATTTTTTAACTCACTGCTCTGTGGTAGAAATCATTCTGAGCCTGTTTAACAGTTTGTAGTTTTATTTGTCTTCTTTAAATCAGTTTGATGTTTAAATATTGCATCTCTTTTGTTGTGATGCTATAAAAACAAAGGAATGTGTGAAATTATACAATACTTCAGATGGACCAAAAATATTTTGACTGTGCTTAGACTGAAGTTCTAAATGTCAACATGAATAATGTGAGGATGACATTTGTGGTTTCACCGGTGGTTTCATTGATACCTGTGGTATGTTTTTCCTGGCAGAGATCACCGCTTCCTTACAAAAATTCCCCTGCCCCAGTCAGGAATTGTTAAACAATGAGAACAATCCTGTTGATCCACATTTTGACACCTTTATGAGCCTTTAAAGTACAGTGAAAAACTCTGTTCCTCTATCGGAATAACCTCACCGTTTCCTCCATTAAAGCACCTGCAGATGAACAGGTTTCTTTAGGGGGGGGGGGAGTACTCTGCCATATGCAGGCAATAATGGGCACACCTGTCAGGCTAAAGTCATTCTCATTGGCTAACTGTTATTACAGGTGGCGTACTCTGCTCAAACACCGCTCTATCCTTTAATTCTCGCTTTGAAATGTGAAACTGGTAAAGAGAGACTTCAGTAGGTTCATCCAGGAGGTCAGCATCAATGAAACGCAATAAATGAGTTATGATAAATTATATTTACTGTAGAGTCCAAACATGTTGTGGTAACTGAGCAGCTTTAGTTCGCTATGTTTTGAAAAACAAACTGGATAATGAAATAAGAACATCCATGATCTAATCTGATCGGTGTTTTAATGTAGGAGTTCATATCTGCAGTTCAGTGGGCTGGGGGTGTCTCTCTCCTGAATGGGGAAATGTGATCTCTGTTTCTAGTTCCTGTGATTCTGACAGTGACTCTGGAGTTGATTCATTTAAACTTTTCTTTTTTTTAACCAATTTTTGGTGGATTTATTTTCGGTGGTCTGGGAGCAGACTTAACCTCTATAGGAATGGAGTTTTGGAAGGCGTATAAGACTGAAACTCTGCTTCTTGGTCCCAACTCTGGACAATCATGTTTTGGTTTTTTTTTTTTTTAATAAAATCAGTCAGATTGGTAGAAATGAGAGCTGCTCCATCCAAAGTGAGATCGATGCCGCCTCTACTAATAAGACCTTTTTTTTCTGGACACCACCTAGACGGCCAGTGGTTCAAGGAAGATATGCAGCTAAACGTCACTGGTCAGACTGGGCACACATGATTCAAACATTTTGGGAAGAACTCAGAAAATTGAGAACGTGATTAAGGAAACTGTGCTAAACTCAAAGCTAATTCTTCTCAGTCTGAATCAAGAGCATGATTAAATGATTAAACAAACATGAAGCTCAGTTTTTAAAATGACAAAGTTAATTGCATCACTCTGGGAGAACCTCAGAGCTGATGCTTCAAACAAAATGTCAAACTTTTAAAGGTCAAATGAAACAATTTGGTCAAAAATCACAAAAAGTCACTTTTCCAGTAGTATATATTTTAAATTAACATTTGATATATGATGTCCGACCATATTTATTAGAAAACTAATGATAAAACCAAACTATGCTGTTTACGGAATTTGCCAAGCTCGGTGCTGTAGCACGCAGCAGCTAGGCTGACACGCCATGTAACGTCACAGCAGACAAACACGGTCACTCAGTCAGTCGTGTGAGCGGTCCGGTATCCCTGAAGTGGCGAGCTTTTTTGCGGACCAGGACGAATTAAGTGAGGTGAATGAAAGCATCCAGGTACGGGGTTATATATTTGAACCGCAGGCTAACAACATGCATTTTACCCGCAAGCCAGTAGTTCCAAGTCAGATGCGGACTGCGGAGAACGTGTCTCAGCTGGCGAATATTAATGCAGAGGCCGCTGATGCACCACGCCAAAACCTGGACTGGTAAGAGATGTTCTTCAGTATATTTGTCATCTCAGAAATTGTAGCTTTGTTTAAAAAAATGAGCTATATTCCACCTACCAAAAGCGTGTAAAGATCGAGAACACCGAGCAATATTAGGACTGTTTACGGAGACGTCACCCTCTCGTCAAGCAGCTTTATTCATTCCCCTCAGTTTTACGAAAGACCGACCTCAACACACCATATATGAAACTAATTATGATAAGTCTTCAGTAAGATAATGACATCCACACATTGTTTATATATACGCTTTTTATATTCCATACTAATAGTTGGTACCATTTCAGCTGCAAACATGCATGACATGCACACATTCAGATGTAACTGTAAACAAATTGTTTCTGTAGGGCTCCAGTGGAAACTGGAACACCGGCAAAACCTCAAAATACTCATAATTAAAAACATATTTTGAACAAGTATGCAAATGTTTAGGGGTAAAATTGCACTGCTAATCCAGTTATGTGTTCAATCAAATCGTTTCGTTTGACCTTTAAGTAAAACAAAAAACAAACATTGTCTCTGTTCATAAGTCTCGCTGATGAGGTGGCCTTTATTATGCTGGATGAGTTAAACTTTATTTAATCAAACAATGGTTTTCTTGCTGCTGACAGAATTTTTACATCTCAGCATGATTAATGTGAGACTTCCAGGCAGCAGCCTTTCTTTCACACTCCTCAGTACTGACAGGACATGAAGCATGAACTATTATAACACTAACTGTCATATTTGCAATATGAAGGGTTGTAGGAAAAGTCACAACATTGAACAGCCAGATAGTAATAAATTACAATAATCAAGCCTAGAAGCAATAAATGCATGAACTAGTTTTTCAGCATCACTCTGAGACAGGATGTTTCTAATTTTGGTGAAATTGTGGAGATGATAAAAGGCAGTCCTACATATTTGATTAATGTGAGCATTAAAGGACACATCCTGGTCAAAAATGACTCCAAGATTCCTCAGTGTCACTGGAGGCCAAAGTAATGCCATCCAGAGTAAGTATCTGGTTAGTCTTTCTGAGGTTTTTAGGGCCAAACACAATAACCTCAGTTTGAATTTAAAAGTAAAAGATTCCAGGCCATTGTCTTTAAGACATGCCTATAGTTTTATTGATTTGTGTCATCTGGCTTCTTGGATAAATATAGCTGGGTATCATATGCATAGCAATAAAAATGTATGCTGTGTTTTCTAATAATATTGCCTAAGGGAAGCATGTATAACAGAGTATTGGTCCCAGCACAGAACCCTGTGGAACTATCAGTTTTCATTTTACCTGTTTGAATCCAGCTCCATGTTTAAGCTCTGGAGCTCTCACTAGTCCTTCCCAGAAGCTTGTTAATGTTAAATAATTGGTTCTAAGATGGATGATGCACACAAGAAAGGTTTCCACAGGACTTTGACCTAAAGCTGCACTGTTTCATCAGCTGTATCAGAAGAACTGACATAAGTCACCACTGAGCGCAGATATATGGATACTAACCTATTCTCTGGCAATGTTATTACAGCATTTTCAGATTAGGCTGAAATATTTGTATAGCTTAAAGTGAAAATAATGGAGTATTTAAGGGATTTTGAAACCTGTTCCTTTTCATTCTGCAAATACAAAAACAAAGGAAGGTTACAGGAAAGTTTGGTGCTGTGATTTTCTTGAAGTATAAACTGTACCTGAAGAAGGCTGCAATGCCTACGTAGTATATATAGAAATCCAGTTCATAAACAGTGCAAACCTGGTAGCCTATAAAGATAAAGCTCACAGATTAGAACTGGAGCGTTGCATACGTTACAGCCGGAAGCCATGCTTTAAATTGGTGACTCACAACAAGAATGTCATGAAGAACGAGAAGCAGCATGACCTCAGGCTGTTAAAGCCACCCCCACCATCCCCTTCTGCAACATTTTATGGTTACAGAAACTTGGTTTCATAATAGTATTCAGTCCAGCTGGATGAGCGAGCATCTTTCTGCTGTTCCTGTAATGCCTGTCGAGTTGTACAGATACTGAGGGAGCTGTGAGGCTTTAGGCTCAGTAACAGATGTTCGACCAGCCTGTCTGAAGAGCAGCTCAAACTTATCCAGTCATACACCTGCCTGGGCAGCTGTGTCACATTCAGCCTTCAATCTCGCTAAAGATAATGTTTCTGATTCCACCAGACATGATAATTCAGACGTGTGCCAGAAATGACTGTCATTTATAATAGCACCATGTCTTTAATTGGTAGAAGGCACGTCAGGCTCAACAGAGTAAATGAGAACAAGTAGTCAGATTCAAGAAAGATGTCATGCATACTATGCTACCGCTGTGATTCAAAGCCGACTAAAGTACAGGCATCAAAGATGCATTCTATGTATTCCCATGTTTAGAGCAGTGAGCTACCAAATACTTGTTGATCAGTATTAATGCTGGCCTTATGTTCAGCCATATTTGACATCATTTGTATAAAACCTCTGTCAATAGGCCTTTTGGTCTACTAGCATTCCATCAATTCAATACTCAGTCCTTGTCCATGTGTCCTCTTCCAGTAGCCAACGTCTCACCAGTATGTCCTGTTCCACAAACTTCCGACATGGACCTTGTTAGGCCTAGTGACATCCGAGAAGGTATGACTTTGATTGAACCAATTGTTTGTTTTAGTTATGCCCTTAATCCTGACATATGGCATAGAAAATGAAAATTTAATAGCATTTCCTTCTTCAGTCCGACCATTTCTTCACAACATTTGAGTTTACAGTTATGCACTACACAGCACTGGGGAAAAATTTTCACTACAGCAGGTGTTTATCTGTAACTAAACATAAGAAAATGATTCATCCATCGTCATAATTTCCTTCATTGCCATGTGCCAACACAGTGCAGAGCAGCTATGATGATTCTGTTTTTGTTAAAGGATTCAGGTACGGACACAGAGCGAGCTCAGAAACACAGTTTTAATAAAAAGGAGAAGAGCAGGATACGGTCATCAAAAGCGATAATAAAAGGGTAAAAAAAAAAACTGTACCAGCACTGGTAAACAACTAACATAAATACTCAGGCACTAAAGTGCTAAAAGGCAAGAAATTAAAGGCGGCTGGCTCATAGGCACAGGCAGATAATTAGCACAAACAAGACACTCGACAGAAACAAACTATTAAACTAAGGTATGCTCAGTATGTGTGGAGATATGACTAAGGAACTAGCAAAACAGGCAAAATAAAGAGTCCAACAATAGTAATTTAAGTCTTTGGGGGCAAAATTTCACAAGCAAGAGTCCATAGATAGTACTCAGTCTCCGAGGGTGCGTGATCCAGATCAGGAAAAAGGTCCAAAGCAGGCTGGTAGCAAGGATTACGCCAACAGGTTAAACGACATAGTGATGATGGAGCAGAGAGCCAGAGACTTTACGGGAGAGGTGATTACTAGCAGGTGCATCTGTTGATTGAGGGAGTGGTGCCTGGGGGGGGGACTAGCCAAGGGGAGAGAGTGAGAGCAAGAAGCAGGAGAAAGAGAGAGCATCTGGCCACGTCCCAGCCCTGTGAAACTACTAAACTTTATTCCCACATATGTCGATTGTCTTGCTAACAGTGGCTCCTGTGACTCCTCTGAGAAATAAGGCAACAAATCAGAGGTTTGACTCCCTGGTTTAATTCACAAACATGTGTCTTAAAGCGAGTAACACATAAACTGGAGAGGAAATTTTTTTCTTTTCTTCTATTTTTTTTCCTTCATAATTTGTTAACTAATCCAATTTCATTACGTTTATTCAAATTGAAAAATGATGCAAGGGTATGCAGTTTGTGTGTGTGTAGTGGGTATATGTATGTATGTGTATATGTTATGTGTTTGTGAAAAATTTTGAAAAAGACAAACATACTGGCAAAAAAAAATAAACTGGAGAGGAAATGGCATTCCACTAATTTAGAACACCTTCATGTGGTCTGAAGAAATGGTCTGTTAATCTAGAAAATCTGTTAATCTAAAAAAGCCCTGCATAAAGCTAGGACATCTTACTATTCGTCACTAATAGAAGAGAATAGGAAAAATCCCAGGTTTCTTTTCAGCACTGTAGCCAGGCTGACAAAGAGTCAGACCTCTGTTGAGCCATGCATTCCTTTAGTTCTCAGTAGTAACATTTTCATGAGTTTCTTTACAAATAAAATTTTATCTTTTACAGAAAAAATTATCCATACAGATATGCCTTTAAGTATGGCAACATCAACTCCTGATTTTTGCTTGGACTGTTTTTCCCCTGTTGACCTCTCTGAGCTAACCCCAGTAATTACTTCCTCCAAACCATCAACATGCCTGTTAGATCTCATCCCTACAGGACTGTTCAAAGCATGGCAGCATGGTGGCTCAGTGGTTAGTACTGTTGCCTTGCCGCAAGAGGGTCTTGGGTTCAAACCCAGGCAAGGGCCTTTTGTACTGAGTTTGCATATTCTCCCCCTGCTTGCGCAGGTTTTCTCCGGGTGCTCCAGTTTCTCCTGCCATTGAAAATCATGCTAGAGTAATGCTGCCCATCAGCCCAGGACACTCGCCAAAAGAGATTCTTAATCTCAAGAGTTCACATCTTGGTTAAATAAAGGTTAATATAAAGAGGTCTTGCCATTGATTAATGCTTTAAGTTTTGAATATCCTCAATTTATCCTTATTAATGGGCTATGTACCACAGGGTTTTAAAGTGGCTGTAATTAAACGACTACTTAAAAAGCCTTTGCTTGACCCAGCCATCTTAGCTAATTACAGACCAATTTCCAACCTTCCTTTCATTTAAAAAATTCTTGAAAGAGTTGTTGCTGAACAATTGTGTGATCACTTGCAGAGGAACGGTTTATTTGAAGAGTTCCAGTCAGGCTCCAGAGTTCATCATAGCACATAAGATTCAAGAGATTCACAATTCAAGAGCTATTTATTTGTCTTTTCAACCACATACAGCTGACGCAGAACATAGTGAAATGAAACAGCGTTTTTCCAGGACCTGGTGCAACATATAAACATATAGACATATGACAGGAAGATTTTTTTTTGTTTTTTTTTTTAGCAGTTTAAAACTTAAAAATAAAACTTTTGGAAAAAAACAGCACTAGTGAAGGTTGTTAATGATCATCTTATGGCTTCTGACAGTGGACTTGTCTCGGCTCTTGTCCTGATAGATTTCAGCAAGCAATCTTGCCCCAGGAATAAAAAAGTATTCTGATAGTGATGATGAAAATGAGGAATCTTCCTCACACACAAGTTAGTCATGGAGTCCCACAGGGTTCTGGGCTGGGACCAATACTCTTTATGTTATAGGCAATATTATTAGAAAACATTGCATTACTATGCAGATGATACCCAGCTATATTTATCCATGAAGCCAGATGATACAAATCAATTAGTTAAACTACAGGGATGTCTTGAAGACATAACCTGGATCTCCTTCAATTTTCCACTTTTAAATTCCCAGAAATTGCAGTTACTGTATTTGGCCCAAAAAATCAAGGTAAAGTGGCCTATAATGAATATAGAGTTGAGCATTTTACATCAGTAATGTCTTAATATTTGAAATTCTCCAACAGACCCAGAGGAGCCACACCTGAGGATTGTGCTTGTTGGAAAAACTGGAGTTGGAAAGAGCGCCACAGGAAACACGCTCTTAAGAAAAAAGGTTTTTCAGTCCAAGCTGTCATCTTCCTCACTGACAACAGAGTGTCAGAAGGAAACAGGAGAGTGGGGAGGTCAGACTCTAGCTGTGGTCGACACTCCAGGTCTGTTTGACACCAGCAAAACTGAAGCTGACGTCAGGAAGGAAATCGCTAAATGTATGTCTTATACTTCTCCTGGTCCTCATGTATTCCTGGTCGTGCTCCAGCCAGGAAGATTTACAAGAGAAGAACAAGAAACAGTGAGTATCATTCAGCAGATGTTTGGAGAACAAGCAGCAGGTTTCACGATGGCCCTGTTCTCCCATGGAGATGACTTGAAGGAGGAAGGACGCTCCATAGAAGAACTCATTACCGAAAACAAATCACTGCTTCACTTTGTCAGTCTGTGCCGTGGAGGATATCATGTTTTAACAACAGAGACAAAGATGAAGAACAAGTCAGTGAGCTGCTGAAGAAAATCAACTCGCTGGTTCAGAGGAATGGAGGAAGCTACTTCACCAACGAGATGTTCCAGGAGGCTGAGAGAGCCATAAGAGAAGAGATGGAACGACTTCGCAGAAAACATCCCTTCATGGGGGAAAAAGAGGCAAGAAGATGTGCAGAAGAAGACAACTCTTTTAATGAAACCGTTCGTCAGGGTGCCGCCATTGGAGCAGTCGCCGGATTTTTGGGAGGTCCATTAGGAGCAGCAGTGGGAGCAGCAGTGGGGGCTTTATTTGGTGCTATAACTGGGGCAGTGCAGAAGCAACAGTGCATTATACAGTGATAACCTGTGTTAACTATTCATTTGCCGAAATAAGATAAGACTATTGATCCCACGGTGGGGAAATTTGTGCGTTACCATAGCAGAAGAATACAAAGAGTATGCCAATAAAATCAAGAAATACAGAATAAATAAGATACTACACTATATACAACGTAAGTGGTTGTTTGAGATGAGAGGTTTATTGCAGTACTCTGCACAGAAAATGAATCACTGCAGTGTAAAATCTGGCTTTAGACAAATAACATCAGCATCAGGTTGAGCGTATGAAATATTTTCACCTTTCATCCTTATTACCTACACAGATTTTTATTAGACTAAACTACGAAGTTAAACCACATTTATTCAGATCTGAACTTGTGTTAAAACACCAAAGTCCAACAATGACTCCAAATGATCAACAGACAGACCATTAGCTGTTCTGGTCTGAACAGATATTGTTGTTTTTGGTGCTGACCCATCCACATGCCAGCTGATGCTCTTCTTCGACACATTGATTATTGATAATGCATCATAACCTAACTTTACAACATAATCTCTAACATGGCGACATTGTAAATGATCATGTAATTATTTTAGATCACATAATGAGATGCTTTACTCTTGTTTTATGTTAATGATCTCATTTTCACTGTTATTGATTATGTAAGGTGTGATTATGGCCACATGTTTGAATTCTTGAAGTGTTTTTTAATCTTTGAGTCTTTGAGGCAGACTCAGTGCATCTGATTTAAGCCTCATTGTTAAAATCTCTTTCTGTGCTGTCAGATAAATGTTACATATTACAGCTTATTTTTCTGTATCTGGAGCTCCTCTGTTAATGAAAAACATCCAAATCATGTCGGTCTGCCTGCAATGTGAAAACTATGGTGCAGCAGATGTTTTCAGCAGAATGACTGATGGTTTTGCGCCATATACTTTTGACTGTTCTTGCTGTAACTTTAATAAATTTAAAGACACCAAATGAAAGTCTGTGTCTGACCTTTATTGTATTTACAAGGATGAAGCAGGAATTAAACAACTGTTCAGCAGATTCAGAGTTAAATGTTTTAGTTTATTTGTTGCTTACTGGGTCTGATATGAATAAACTGAACAGTCTCATTATTTCTTCACAAGACCAATGTTTAATAAGATTTAGTTTTGGACTTTTTTTGTAGTAAATTGTCTCCCATTTGGTGTGCTGATGTGTTGAACGTACCGATACTCAAAGGGTGTATGACTTGTTATTTTCAGGCTCAGACCTGAGGGTGGTGCTGGTGGGTCAGGAGAAGGTGGGGAAGAGTTCGACAGGAAACACAATCCTGGGAAGGAAGCAGTTTGACTGTAGAATCAGTTCCTCCCCTCTGACTCTGAGCAGTGAGAAGATAGAAGCTGATGTTCTGACACGCAGAGTCTCTGTGGTGGACACCCCTGGACTCTTCAGCACTCAGCTGACTGCACGGGAAGTGAAAGCAGAGATGTTAAAAGCCCTCAAGCTGAGCTCTCCGGGTCCTCACGTCTTCCTCCTCGTCCTCCAGCTTGGAAGATTCACTGAAGAAGAGCAGAAAGGGCTGGAGATGCTGCAGAAAATGCTGAGTCCAAACATCTCTGAGCACACCATGGTGCTGTTCACCCATGGAGACCAGCTGGAAGACACCACTATGGAGCAGTTCATCAGAGAGGATGAGAACCTAAAGGAACTGCTAGAGAACTGCAGTGGTCGGTACCATGTGTTCAACAACAAGAACATGGGAGACAGGAGTCAGGTCCAAGAGCTGCTGGACAAAATAGACTCCCTCTCAGATGGAGGACACTCATACTATCGGAAAAGGTCTGAAAGCAGGAGTTTCGTACCCAGAGCTTCGAATACAATTCGTCAGAGGTGCTACTGGTTATTCAACACCATCTGCCAGTTAATGAGGACTGGACAAACACAAAGACAGCTGGAGGACACCAGAGGAATAAGAAGGAGAGAAGAGCATAAGAGAGACAGGAAAGAGGAGACAGTGAAAGGAAAGAGAAGAGAAGAAAGAAAAGAATGAGAGGAAGATGAGTAGGAAGAGATGAGAATCAGAGAAGGTGGTTTGTGTCCAGAGATCAGCCGTTGGCATCAAACACCTCACAGAACTGCAAACATTACTGACGTTTTGGGTCCAACACAACATCACAGTTCACCAGGACGTAAACCAGAAAGAACAGAGCTTCTGTTGTGGAAGCATTTCCACATGGACAGATTGTCCATCAGTCGCCCGATCTTAGCCCAACTGAACACTGGGATTTTGGACTACCATCATCCAGTGAGTTTTTGAAGAAAGATGTCCATCCATCCTGCAGACTTCACAGAATCCGTTGAGTTCTTTGTGCTTTATTTTTTGTGACCCATATCTACTTCAATTTCTCATTTGTTAAAGATTTGACAGCCCCTGAAAGGAGACAATGTCTTTTACAGGGTTTAAGAACTCTGAATTTCATGTCACTGCGTCTCCTACAATTAATCCATTAATCATGCTGAGATGTAAAAATTCTGTCAGCAGCAAGAAAACCATTGTTTGATTAAATAAAGTGTAACTTATCCAGCGTATTAAAGGCCAACTCATCAGCGATACTTGCCTGTACCTCACCTTGAGGCGACTTTTGTTGTGAATTGGCGCTATATAAATAAAATTGAATTTAACTTATGAACAGAGACAGTTGTTCCTTCTTCTTAAAAGTTTGACACTGTTTGTCTTTTCCAGTTTGGAGCATCAGCTCTGAGGTGCTCCCAGAGTGATGCAATTATCTTTTTCACTTTACTAACCGAGCTTCATTCATGTTTGTTCTAATCACATTCTTGATTCAGACTGAGGGGAATCAGCTTTGAGTTTAGCAGAATTTCATTAATTCTCACTTTTCTGAGTTCTTCCCAAAATGTTTGAATCATGTGTGCCCAATCTGACCAGTGAGCAAATGGGCAAATACAGACTTAGGCTCTGTTCACGCTGCAGGTAAAAGGGGCCCCAGTCCAGTTTTTTTGCCCACGTGACCCATATCTGAGCAGCACAGGTCCGAATTTTTCAAGTCAGACCCTGCCCACTTCCACATGTGGTCCTAAATTGATACGTATCCGATGTTTTTCAAACTGACCTCAGTCTGAACGGTCATGTCACATTTCATCCCACTTTTACATCTTTGAAGTGAGACAGACGTCATAATTCTGCGCCGGAGGAGACGAGATGTGGCGAGATCAAAGGTCAACAATGGACCAAACGAGCATGGCAGACAGTGTTGATGGAGCGAGTCAGTGGAAAGAAAGTGAAGTTTTACTCGC
Organism: Etroplus canarensis; assembly: GCA_015106775.1. Classification (NCBI taxonomy): domain Eukaryota; kingdom Metazoa; phylum Chordata; class Actinopteri; order Cichliformes; family Cichlidae; genus Etroplus; species Etroplus canarensis. Next base: position 12,836 of record VUQH01083886.1, read on the forward strand.
ACGCTGACACGTGCAGCATCCATATTTACCTCGGTAAACAGAGCATGCTGTGACGTCACGTCTTTTTCTTCAGGAGACTGTTCACCCTGGAGTCTGAAGGTGGTCCCATTTAAACTATAATGCGAATGACCATGCAGAATAATCAGATCTCAGTAAAAAATCAGAATTGCCTGCTGTAGGACTAGCCTACTATAAGGACTTAAGTCTCCTACCCAGAAACCCTAAGTCATGATAATATTTAAAACAACTCTATTATACAAAGTTAGTACAATAAAAACCCAGCAAAGACCTGACACAGGACCTGAGAGGTGCATCTGGGCCTTCAGTTGATCCAACTACTGTTCACTGAAGCCTCATCAGAAATGGTCTTAGTGGAAGGGTGGCTGTCAAGAAGACATTCTTAAGGAAGGGAAACAGGGAGAAAAGGCTGAGCTATGAAAATGACACAAGAACTGGACTGAAAATCAGCAGAAACAGGTCTGAAAGAGGGATGGATCCAAAGGAGGAGGTCAGGAGAGAGGTCCAACAGTGAGTGTCTACAGCCATCTGTAAAACATGGTGGAGGCTCTGTCATGGTTTGGGCTGCATTTCAGCCAGTGGTGTTGGGGATCTTGTACAAATTGATGGAATTATGAAGACAGAAAAGTAGCATCAGATTTTGATCCACCATGTAATACCACCTGGAAAGAGTGTGATTGGTAGGAGCTTCATGTTTCAGCATGACAATGAACCCAAACA
>VUQH01083887.1:0-13792 GCA_015106775.1 Etroplus canarensis
CACCTTCAGCCACTAAATGAGCTCATTTCAAACTTGATGCCTGCTACAGGTCCCAAAAAAGTTGGCACAGGGGCAACAAATGGCTGAAAAAGCAAGAAAGTTCAAAAAGATTCAGCTGGGAGAACAACTAGCAAGTAATTAGGTTAATCGATATCGGGTCTGTAACATGATGAGCTATAAAAGGGATGTCTTACAGAGGCAGTCTCTCAGAAGTAAAGATGGGCAGAGGCTCTCCAATCTGTGAAAGAATGCGTAAAAAGATTGTGGAATACTTCAAAAACGATGTTCCTCAATGTCAAATTGCAAAGGCTTTGACACTCTCATCATCTACAGTGCATAACATCATCAAAAGATTCAGAGACACTGGAGATGTCTCTGTGCTTAAGGGACAAGGCCAAAGATGTTTACTGGATGCCTGTGGTCTTCGGGCCATCAGACGACACTGCATTACTCATCGGCTTAATTGTGTCATTGACATTACTAAATGGGCCCGGGAATACTTCCAGAAACCACTGTTTGTTAATACAATCCGCCGTGCCATCTGCAGATGCCAACTAAAGCTCTATCATGAAAAAAATAAGCCATATTTGAACATGGTCCAGAAGCGCTGTCGTTTGAAATGGACTGTTTCAAAATGGAAAAGAGTTCTATGGTCAGACGAGTCCAAATTTGACCTTCTTGTTGGTAATCATGGACGCCACGTCCTCGAGGCTAAAGAAGAGGGAGACCTTTCAGCGTGTTATCAGCGTTCAGTTCAAAAGCCAGCATCTCTTATGGTATGGGGGTGCATAAGTGCATACGGTACGGGTAGCTTGCATGTTTTGGAAGGAACTGTGAATGCTGAAAGGTAGAAGAGAAGAGTCCGGGTGCTGAATTGGCTCGCCTGCAGTCCAGAGCTTTCACCTACAGAGAACATTTGGCGCATCAATAAACGAAAAATACGTCAAAGACGACCACGAACACTTTAGCAGCTGGAAACCTATATAGGGCAAGAAGCGGACCGAATTCCAAAACCAAAACTCCAGAAACGTCGACGCCCAGACGTCTTCAAACTGTTCTGAAAAGAAGAGGAGATGCTACACCATGGTAAACATGCCCCTGTCCCAACCTGTAGCAAGCATCAAATTTGAAAGGAGCTCATTTTGTGCATAAAATTGTAATATTTCTCAGTTTAAACATTTTTTATCTTATTTATGTTCTGTTGTGAATAAAATATTGGCTCATGGGATTTGAAAGTCTTTTAGTTTTCAATTTATTCAAATTTAAAGAACGTCCCAACTTTTCTGGAATTTGGGTTGTACCTTCAGATTTATATTTATTTATAGCTAACTAAGCAACTGTAACAACAATGCAGTTTTCCTCCCTGAAATTAATAAAGTATTCTGATTCTTATTCTACTGGATTTAACTGAGCAAACAGGTAAGAGCCTTCCACTGGGAATGGGTTATTTAACCCTAACTGCAGTGAGTAGCTTCTTATTTCTTGAATCATGTTAGAAACATACCCTAGGGTTATGGAAAAGTTATTCTGTTTTGGAAGAGTCAAATTATTGGCCCGCATAAAGAAAAGTAACTGCTGAAACTGCTTTAACTGGGTTTAAAACTGTCAACGCATTATCAAAATATGTAAGGATAGTGGTGAATCATCATCTTCAAGAAAGAAATCTCAAATGATCATGATCAGTGATTGCTTAAACATTTGGGGAAATTAAACTGTAAAAATCAACAGTAGAACTCATGGTTGCATTAAACAGAGCATAGCAATAGTAGTGATAAGAGCATTTCCACAAATAATGAAAAGAGAACTCAAGTGATTGAGACAAAACAGCTGTGTGGCCTAAAAAACACGTATCAGTGAAGCTAATCAAAAATAAAGCACAAAGATCAGATTCTGGAGCAATGGAAAAAGGTCACATGGTTTGATGAGTCCAGATTTACCCTGTTCCATAGTGATGAGTGCAACAGGGTAAGAAGAAAGGCGACTGAAGTGACACACCTATTATGCGTATTGCCTAATGTACAAGTCTGTGAGAGCAGTCTTATGATCTAGTATTGCTTCAGTTGGTTAGGTCTACGTTCTGCAACATTACGTGCCCAAAAATGACTTCAGCTTACTACCTGAAAATAATGAATGACCAGGTTTTCCCATCAGCTAATTTTTTCTCCATGATACAGGCATATTCCAGGATGATAATGCCAGGATTCATAGGGCTCAAATTGTGAAACAGTGGTTCAGGGGGCATGAGACACCATTTTCACACATGGATTGGCCACCATAGAGTCCAAACCTCAACCCCACTGAGAATCTTTGGGGTGTGCTGGAGAAGACCTAACACAGTGGTCAAACTTTCCAATCATCAATACAAGATCTTAGAGAGAAATTAATGCAGCTCTGGGTGGAAATAATGTCATGACATTGCATATCATAACAATGTCATAGTGAATGTATATGGTCATTAAAGCAAAAGGTGGTTCAAGAAATACTAATGTTTTTGGCAGGTAGTGTATTATCTAGAAATTGTTGATAATTACCACTGATAAAAATTCCCACAAAAAATGCAAATACATTATGTGGACAAAAGTATTGAGTCGCCTACATATTACACTTACAAAAAGTTTTATGGACAGCACATTCTAAATATATAGGCATACATATATGGAGTCTGTCTTGCCTTTGCAGTTATAACAGCTTCCACTCTTCTGGGAAGGCTTTCTACTACATTTTGGAGTTCATCATTGGAAATTTTTGACCATTCATCAAAAAGAGCATTTGTGAGGCCAGACACTGATGTTGCAGGGCCTGGTTCACCATCTCTGTTCCAGTTCACCTCAAAGATGCTTCAGTGTTAAAGTGGTGCATTGCCCCCACTGGTCAAAGGATAAACTGTCAAGAATTAAGACGGACTGGATCCCACATGTGACAGATGCAAGACAGCTCCAGCCACACTGCTACACATGTTTTGGTCCTGTCCCAAACTACACGGATTCTGGAGCTCAATCTTTGAGGCTTACTCCGAAATAACAAGGCAAACAATCCATCCAGTGACCCATTGGTCTTCAGGGTAGAGAAAACATATACGAATAAGTCAGACAATAATTAACAATAATACTTGTAAGGTCTGGTATCTTGGGGAGGGACAGGGTGACAACATTGTATGTTTGTGTGTTTATCTGTCTAAAAAATAATAAAAATACTTGGATATACAAAGATGCTTCAGTGGGGTTGATGTCAGGGCTCTGTGTGGGCCAGTCAAGTTCTTTAACGTCAAACTCATTCAACCATGCCTTTATTGACCTTGTTTTTTGCATGGGGGCACAGCCATGCTAGAACAGGAATGAGCCCTGAAACTGTTCCCACAAACTTAGAAGCATAGCATTGTACAAAGTTGTCTAGGTAAGCTGAAGCGTTAAGATTCTTTCATCAAACTGTCAGATAGACAAGAGTGATTAGTCACTTCACAGAATGTGTTTCCACAGCTCTAGAGTCAGTGGTGGCGTGCTTTACAACAGTCCATCTAACAACTGGTACTGTGTTGGTGATCTCAGGCTTGCTTGAACTGCCTAGCCACGGAAACATATACCATGAAGCTCCCAGTGCACAGTTTTTGTGCTGATGTTAATGCTAGAGTAGGTTTTGAATTCCGCAGTTACCGAGTCAGCAAAGCCTTGACAACTTTTACCCACAATAACTGAGTTGCTGTGGTTCAGAAACGCTTCCACTTTGCATTAATACCACTTCCAGGTCTGTGATCATGGAATATCTAGGATAGATGAAGTTTCATGAACTGACTGTTTGCAACGGTGACATCCTATTATAACAACATGCACAAAATCAGTGAGCTCTTAGAACGACTAATTAGCAAAGGCAGATTGCATGGCAGGTGCTGGATTTTATACACCTGTAGCAATGGGACTGAATAAAATATCTAAATTCAATAATGAGGAGGTATGGCCAAGTACTTTTGTCCATATAGTGTACCTGCAGTTCCACTTTACTAAAGAACAGTGCAATAATAATAATTGAGCAATTACAACTTGAGAGTTACACACCAGTCACTATAAACACGCTATTTTTCTCTATTGCATTCATTTTCTGCTCATTTCAACTGTAACTAATCACAGTCAGAATGAATTAATCTTTCTCTCTGGGGAATAAAATTGACACAGTGGGGAAAAGATTCAAGTTAAAAAACACTGTGTGTAAAAGAAAAACAGAGTTCAACTAAAGATATGTGTAAGAGTAAATTAAGTTCTTATAGCAGTGCAATAGCCAGCACTTACCTGAGTGTACACCAGGGGAACACTGATCATGTCGTAATGAAACAGCATGCTGCACTTCCCCCTGAATGCATTCAGCTCCTGCTCACACACAAAAAAAAGTCTTGCTGTGCTTGTGCCTGTGTCAATATACATCTCACTTTGAATCTCTGTCAAAACAAGACTACAGTTCCACATCATCAGCCAGCCTGTGTAAAAGGGTGTGTGTGTGTGTGTGTGTGTGTGTGTGTGTAATGCTGCACCTCCAGCAGTAGTTTCAATGTGTGATCATCTTTGATTCTGCCCTCACAGCGAGCCACAGCAGCCAAGTTGGTGAACCAAACGCACGGGATCCAGTACTTGTTGTAAGGAGAGTGGAGACCCTCAAACTTTTTTCGTTCATCTCTTGTCATGAATCCTGCATGAATGACAGACCAAATGTGTACTTATGTCTTATGTAAGAATTCAGTCAAAGACATAAGGCAAGATGAGGGGTTAAATTGGATACTCATTACTTTGTAAAAGAAAGCTAGTTAAATATTAAAAAATGTTCTATAATTTTTGACATTTTTGGCAATTGCTTGTCACTCTCACAAATCAACCTATGATTCCAGGGGAATCACTTGTGTGTGACTGAGCTACAACACTTAAGATTGCTTTCTAATTACAGCATCTGTCCATAAAAACCATTAACCATCACAATCAGTGAGCAATGCACTGGCTACAAAATGGCTATTTGCATGGACAGCCAATATTCCATGCAAATATTCACCCATCCGTCTCACCAGCCTCTACCACATGGTCCATGGTGGGGAAACGTTTAAAGACAGCAGTGCTGACAGAGCGGAGGATGAGCAGAGCTGACAAACTGGCGTAGCGCATCATGGTGCGTCTCAGCAGACGACCTCGTTCATCACTCCCCTGGAGACCGCCTGATAGGACGCACATGAGCCTGTCAGGGAGTGGAATGCTGGTGTACTGGTTCCACCACCTGTTCACCACCAGGGTCACATAGAAGCCTGCAAACAGCAGTAGAGATGAGAAACAGATGCCTACTACTGCAGACGCAAGTTACACCTGCAAAGAGGGACAAACAGGAAGCTTTTAAAAAACTTGATATCATGTACGATTTTCTGGTTCCATAAACAGGCCTAAGGAAGGTCCACTAGAGCAAAATATTTCTCAGTTCATTGTCACATAATTTCTCCTCCAGCCTATGAGATAACCTTGACTTATTACCAACTGCATATATAATCATAACCAGGTGTTTTACATACATAAAGTAAATAAAAACAAAGAAAGGACAAATGACTGATAGGATAAAAACAGATTTGGTAAATTTGCAATCACTCATTAATCAAAAGAAAGAGTCCTTAAGAAACACAGCTGTATTTTTTGAAAAAAATGTAGAAATATGCAAATGTTCCCCCCATATATGTTTAAAAGTAAAAAAGTTTTTTTTTTTTTAATTCTAATATTTACATCACAACACTACCAATCCATCCATTACCCTATGGCAGGTACATTATATACCCCTGATGGTGTGGAACCTAGGAGCTATAAAGCCATCAAACAGGAATGTTGAGGTCCAAAGCTGACAATCCTTGACATAAATACCTAAAAAAGTGTCACTCATTGTGGTTCTTTTTTGCAAACCATGCCCATTCTCTGTACAAACCACACACTAATCAAACAAGCAAACATAAGAGAGCTTTCAGACCTGAGAGAACACAAGAAGTTCATCACTAAAGCTTACCCAATACAAAAGACATGGGGATGAGACTCGCATAGTGGTTGCAGTAAATTGCCAGCTTTTCAAAATACCTCTTCTGGTCATCATAGAGGAAAAATCTAAGAAAAAGTGAAAGTTATCCAGGGTTTAGCACTGATGAATAGATCAAAATGCTGAGAGCGATTTTTAAAGTAGTCCCTCTTTCTCACCTGTAAGTGATACTGATGGCTGTGTACATGGCAAAGAAAGCCAGGAACTCTTTATATAACACCTTGTAGATGCTACCTTTCCAGGCCCAGAGCAGTTTGGAGAAGCCACAAAATCGGGCATTTGCAACTCTGGCTGTGTATGTGACAGTCATTGGTGAAAGACGGTCTGCAGATCTTTAGGATAAAAAGAGCTGTTTGGAAGAAATGATGAATTCCTTCATTAAACCAGTTTGAACTGACCTTTAACAAGTTCAGGTAAGACAAAATTCTCATATTAAAACCTTTCTGGTAACCTTAAGGTCAGCCTAATGCATATTTAATTTTTAAAAATGACAAAACTGGTCTTACCTTATGTTGCAGTTTATTTTCGTAAATTGCTCAACGCATCTCCTGTGCGTAACTGGCACCGCCGGAGAAGTGAATTCATATTTTCATTTAACGGGACTGTCTCCTCTTTGCTTTGTTCTGTGCTGGCCTGAGTGGTGTTTTATCAACGAGCTCAGAAGGCTGATATCCTCTGGCGTCAGCTCCGTTTTCTCGAGGCTCATTCGGGTGCATGGCAGTAATCCTCCGTGCCTCCTCGGCGCGTCCAGTGGTCAGTGCGCCCCGGGGTAAATCCCCAAAACGAGAAGGAGGAGCTCGTTAACGCAACCCCCGACCGGGAGAGCGGGTCTAGGTGATGGACCACAAGCGACAGGCCGCAGCGCTGGGGCACAAGGAGCGCACAGGACCGTGCAGTACAGTAGGAAATTATGCAACAGGAGCTAGTGAACCATGGCAAACTTTCGTGTTAAGTGATACGAAAACATCAACCATTTTTCCCAGATCTGTAATTACTGCTTGTTGCAGCTTAAATAGAAAGCATCTTCCAATCTCCCAATAAGCTGTGCAAGATGCAGCTTATGTCAGAAAGTTTTCTAAAACTGTGGTGTGCAGTTTTCCACCTGGAGAAAGTTTTGGAAACTTATTTTATTCATGATTTTGCATACCCTCACGTGACTTTGAGAGATTTTAAACTATGACAACACTTTCCAAGTGCTTGTGGCCACACCAAACAATAAGTATTTTTTGCGTGTCCTTTTGTTCCTCCCACTTTTGCACCCGTTTCCGCAGGAGGCTTTTTATCGCTCCTGAAGTGCTTTGTTGAAGGTTAAATGGGGCTCATGCTCTGCCGGAGGCAATGTGCACACTAGTCAGTTTGGAGCATCTGTGCGCGCCTGAGAATTTCCTTCAATCCACTCCAATTAACCAACTAATTAATAACTAACACGCAGATGGAGGAAAAAAATATGAGCACAGAAGGCTGTCAGCCGAGGCAAGTTTGTTTTAATTAACACTCCAATATAATTTAAAGAAAATCTATAGAAAACATTTTCTTACCAACTCAAAAGCATTCAGTAACAGAAAGGGAAGATGAAGCTTTTGCTTGAGGGTGTCTTTTTGTTTTGGAAGCATAAATCAAGACAGTCTGATATTTAATCAAAAGGGAAAGGATGCTTTAAATTTCTCTGAACTCACCATTCAATCAAGCGACATTCAACATATATTTTAATCAACAATCCACTAAATAAGGCTACTAAAGACTTTCAATAGTGTTCCCATGAAGTTCTCAGTAAACAGGATGGACACGTAATATTTGATAGAAACACACTGGATGAGTTTATGAGCAATGTACAGGAACTTGAAGAGGGAGTTCAGCAGAGTTTAAACTTCCAGCCAATCAAACACCAAGAGTCTCATCACGTAACTGCCTCATGAAACTTCTGCCATCGACCCCATGCCACCCAAAGCAATTACAGTGTTCCCTATTGGTAAAGAACTAATAATTTGATATATTTTCTTGTGTAGTTTATCCAATGATTTGACAAATGGCAAAAGATGCCTGCTGTTTTTCTTCATTCCAGTAACAAAGAAAGTAAAGAATACAAGTGATCAAAGACCTAGATTTCTACTTTTTAAGCATCTTTTTTCCCTGTCACCACACCCTGAATCTAGAGAAATTTGGATGGAAAAAGTGTGACAGATGAGACTGTTTGAATCTTTAGTTGAAAGTCAAATGGGAGAAGAGACACAGTCACCACAGAATAAACAAGGCATAAACATCAACAATCTGAAAACTGTTTTATCCTGAAACACACGGCACCATTACTGGAAACACTTTTGTTTTTACAACTGAGGCCGGACGCTGCACAGGACAGGGGAGGAAATGGTGGAGTTTTTAAGTTGTTTTTGTTGAGGAAAAAGTTAAATGCTTAAAGCAGGAACCGCCACAGAGGATATGCAGACAAGAGAAGGTAAAGTGAGAGTAAGGCAGCAGACGTGTACTGTCTTATCTCTAAAAATACAGCGGCTTCTGAATGTGTTTGGTTGTGAGGCTGTGGGGTCCCCTTAAAAGTAGGCAGGTGTCTCACTGTAACCGTGCTCTGCTTAAGATGCCGGGCTCAGGGCTGAGTGGATCGTCTTGAGGCTGTTGCTGCGGGATTTGAGGCTGGCTGGGGAGGGAGCTCAGAGGAGGTTAGTTCAGACTGTAGAGCTGTTGTCTGTAGGGAAGGGGAGAGGATGAGATCCTACAGGGAGGCAGGAGATCACTTGTTTGGGGGTTTGTAGGGTTCCAGAAGTTGCTTAGAGAATGTGTTGACCTTGTCAGCACCTCGAACTTCATGGGGCAGCAGTGGTAACTTGACTATGTGGAAATCTTCGTAAAGGTCCTCCATCTGTGCAGAGAAGACAGCCCATCAATAAAGATATGTGGCATTTAATGGCAAATATTTCAAATGATAAGAATTTAAGTTTCAATAATGCTGTCTATTCCTAAATTCATACCTGATCTAAATACTTTGACTGAATTTTATGGCGTGCTTCACACATTTTACATGGCCTCTCTGCGTCAGGGAAAACAAGTTGGTTCACAATGATGTTGTGTGTGTCAATGCGGCACTTGGCCAGCTCCTGGATCAGCCTCTCTGTCTCGTAAAGTGACAGAAATTCAGCGATACACACACAGATGAAGGTGGTCTGCTCCTGAAGGTTGAAAGGTTAGTGGAGATTTACAACACATGTACATATGATAAAATAAGATAATGCTTGTAAAGCTTTTAATATGACTAACTGAAATTTGTTCCAAATACTGAAATTACAGAATATTAAATATTTTTACATAAACAGTTTCTACACTAGATTACACAGATTAATGAGCTGTCATATCCAAAGAAAATACAATTTGAACGCAACATCTAAAGTAGGTAAACAGACTAGCTATTGGGGTTTTGCTGGGGTGGAGTAACAAAAAAACAAAAATGTGAAGCTGTGCTGTTGTTTCTAGTCCTAATGGCAGAATACTATAACGTGAGAGGGGATGAGAGGCACACATACACATATATGTGCAACACAGTATAGAGGCTGCTGTAGCTCCTGCGTGATACAGAGTGGCACTCACTTTAAATGATCTTTAGTATCTAAAAACACTACTGGCACTCAAACTATCTACAATTTTTACTGTCATCACGTAAGACTTGTTACATTTATGTGTGAAGATGGGAGCCACTGCACAGCTCCAGTGTTTGCATGTAGCTACCACAACACCTCATTAGAGCAGTGCAAGTCTGTAAAGCGCAGAGTGAAAAGCATATATGCACACAAAAAAAGAAAACTAATTCCATTAAAGCCACTGCATCTTGAAGTGACAGTAATGTGCTTCTGCTTCATCTTCACATTACTGCCAAAATTAGCAACATCCTGTCTCAGAATGAGGCTGTACAGCCAGTCCATGCAGTTTATAGCTTCTAGTCTAGACTCCTGTAATTTCTTGTTACCTGGTTGTTCTAAAAGCTACGTGAAAAGCCTTCAGCTGTTCCAAAATGCAACAGAGACAGTAGTGACATGGATTACAAATAGAGATTTTTCTGCCAAATTAACTTCTCTTCAAAGGTTCCATGTTAAACACAGAATTTGATTCTGTCTCCACAGGCACAAAGTCCTGAAAGATCAGAACTTACAGTATTACATTTTTCCAACAGAGCATATCGCTCTCATACTGCAGGCTTACTTGTGGTTCCTCGAGTTTTTAAAAGCAGAATGGCAGATAGAGGCTTCAGCTATCAGATCCCTCTTTTGTGGAACCATTTCCCAGTTTGGGTTCAGAAGACACACACACCCTCTCTACTTTAAGTGTTTTAATGCTTTCCCTTTGATAAAAATTACTGTAAGGGCTGGATCAGGTGACCCAGAACCATTCCTTAGTTACACTGTTATAGGCTTAGGCTGCTAGGGGACTTTCCATGATTCTCTAAATGCTTCTCACTGATTCCCCTCTTTTCAGTGCTTGTGTTTTTATATGCCAGTCTTGAATTGTTATTAATTTTTGTTTTCACTCTACTGTGGTTTGTGTTTTTGACTCTTTGTTCTTTGTGGTTTCCCTCATCTCTTTCCCCTCACCCTCAAACCAGTCACAGCAGGTGAGCCTGGTTCTACAAAAGTTTTTTTTTTTTCTCATTAAGTGAGTTCTTCTTCCCCAATATTGCCGAGTACTGCTCACAGGGGATTATCTGATCACTGGGGGGTTCTCTCTCTGATGCTGTAGGGTCTTTCCTTTACTATATAAAGTGTCTTGAGATGACTGATGCTACATAAATACAAATTAATCACATTTAGTTTAAACTACAAAAGTTGTGTTTGACTTACAGGGTCTTTGAATTGCTCGCTAACTGAGCGAATCACTGGCAGGGTCTCTTCGAGTTTTGAGGCCAGCTGGTCTGCATTCATATCGCCCAGGCCGAGCATATTACACATCTAAAAACAGCAAAAGAGCAAGACAAAGAGAGTGATACTGAGAAACAGAGCCTAAATGTAAAGGATTTAATCAGAGCTCATATTTTATGTGCAGAATTTTGAAAATGGTTTGAACTGATTCATTCGTCTTCCCCTATACCTGAGAGATGAAAGGGCTGATCTGGTTCTTGATCTGCATGAGGCGACCCAGACCTCGCTCCACAATGGTGGGGAAGTTGAGCAGTCGCAGTGTGTGGCCAGTAGGGGCAGTGTCAAAGACCACCACTGAGAAGTTCATTCCCTTCACTAACCTAAGGTACAGATGGGCAGCCACACCACGTAAATATAATACTTGCTACCTTTATTTTAAAACTTCACTTATGCTTCAGTAAAAGGTGAATATAGAACTACCTCATGACCTCTGCATAGCTCATAGCCTCGTCGATGCCAGGGAAGGCGCTCATGGCCTCCTGCATCATCTTTTTGCCCATGCTGAGCATGTTGTCCTCCTCAAAGAACTCATCAGGCAGCTCTGCCACGCCCAGGCTTGGGTCAATTTCCTATATTCACAACAACACACATTTACAGATCAGAACACTTTAAATAGACTGAAAATGTTTTATGCCCTCCAGTGATTCAGTCTGTTACACAATGGTGCTTGTGAGACTCACAAGTGGAACTGACTATCCTCAAGAATGAAGTGATGATTAGCTCATGTGCTAAATTTTATTTTCCAGCAAACAGAATAAATAGACCTCTTGTTTATCAACTAAAATGTGTCTAAATTTTAGGGGACTTTTAGACTTAAACTTTTAATGCTGTAAAGTACATACATAAATGTACACTACTCACAAAAAGTTAAGGATATTCGGCTTTTGGGTAAAACTGATGGAAAATGTGAAAAGTTCACATTACAGTGATATTATATCGTGAAAATAGGACATTTAAGTAGAAGCATGCAATGGTGATTTCCTCATCTCAATCAGTTTATTGAAACAAAAGCCAACAACAGTGGCGGGTATACCACAACAAAAAATGTCAATGTCTCAATAATTTGTCATGCGCCCTTGACTTCTGTGACTCTTCCAGTCTCTCTGTTACAACCTGCTGACTCTGTGACACCCTAAGCTCAGTGGTCACTTCCCTCTGAGAACATCCTGTTTTAAGTCTCGCAATGGTGAGGTACTGTTGACCAATTGTTAGGTGTCTTCTTAGTCTCATGATGTCAAAATATGAACGGCATGATGAACAGGACTGTCTAAATACCAATTCTAATTGAACCAGAAAATGTATTTGTTGATTTATGGATCAAACACCAGTTGTGAATTTTGCTATTAAGCACTTTGTTAGAGAACAGCAAGTTATGCAAAAAGTACTGAAACACTGAACAGCTGAACATGTGCATTCAAAAGTGTAGAGAAGGTCAAATTAAGTTCACCTGTAAAGGTTATAGTGCATTTTAGGTGCATCCTGAAATTTCACCCGAAAGCCAAATATCCTTAACTTTTTGTGAGTAGTGTATATACAAGTGAGGTGGCAGAGTACTGAATTTGGTATAATTTTTCTGCCTTTCCATGTGAAAGATTTTCAACATGTCCAAGGTAAGACTTACCATCGCAAAGAGGTTGTCATAGCCCTTGACCTTAGTGGGTACCTTTGAGAATTTCTGGTCAAAAGCATCAGAGATGTTATGTGCAGGATCTGTGGAAATAATGAGGACGCTCTCCCGGACAGCAGCCAACTGGACAGCCAAACTACAGCTGTCAAAGGAGCATGAAGAGCAGATGGGTTTGTGATTAAAGACCCTTACAAGAGTACATTGTTTAAGCCAATCTGTCTGCTTGACAACCTCATTATGGAGGAATAAAAATGACTGAAGTGAGAAGAACAGACTAAGGACTTTATCTTATTAGATAAAACAGATATGGACAAATTTGCTGTTGAAAAAAGGTAGTAAATCGCTATATATCGCAATATATTTTATTGCAATAATCAACATATCACAAAATGTTTAAAATCATATTTGTATCACATCGCAATTGCATCACAAGTTAAGCATCATGATAATATATCATAGGGTCTCTGGTGATTCTCACCTTTACTAAGTATACTGCTGAAGCAACACTTGAGTGGTTTAAGTGTAAATATGTTAATGTGTTGGAATGGCCTTGTCAAATCCCAGACCCCAATCCAACTGAGAATCTGTGGCATAACTAAAAGATTACTGCATACCAGCAGAACCTCAAAGGAGCTGGAAGAGTTTTGCTTTGAAGAATGGGTAAAGATCCCAGTGGCTAGATGTGCCAAGCTCATAGAGACATACCCTAAGAGCCTTACAGTTGTAACTGCTGCAAAAGGTGGCTCTACAAAGTACTAACTTTTGAGGGGAGAATAGTAGAGGTGGGAATCAACAGAGAACCCACAATATGATATTATCACAATATCTAACATGCAGCACTACATTTAATACATATGTCCCCAAAGGTTATTTCATGTAAAATAAAGCTTTCAGTCTGTTGGTGATGGACAGATTGACAGATGAGATCAGGCAGGAGTCTCCGTGGACTATGATGTTTGCAGATGACAATGTGATCTGTAGTGGAGAGTAGGGAGGAGGTGGAACAGAGCCTAGAGAGGTGGCGGTATGCACTGGAGAGAAGAGGAATGAAAGTCAGTAGAAACAAGACACAGTACATGTGTGTGAATGAGAGGGAGGCAGGTTGAATGGTGAAGATGCAAGGAGTAGAGGTGGCAAAGGAGGATGAGTTTAAATACTTGGGATCAATCATCCAAAGCAATTGACAGAGCACAAGAGAGGTGAAGAAGAG
>VUQH01083888.1:0-19841 GCA_015106775.1 Etroplus canarensis
CAGTCCCAGAAAGTACACTACAGTTCTGTGTGTCACTAAATATCCCTGCATAATGTTCACCATTCACAGAAACGAAAGTCATTATCCTCAGTCCTGCTTGCCCTATTGGTTGTCATCAGGACCACGGAGGCTTTCGGGAGCGTTTGCAGAAGAACCTGAAGTGTTATGGAAAGGCAGGATGTCTGCATTGTCATGCAGACAAGTTCCCGAAGGTGTCAGGAAGTTCATTTCTGTGTCCAAATTTTGGTCGAGTCTAAAATTTCGACGCGGAAATTTTGCCCTCTCCCGAAGGTGCACAAACGGCGGTAAGTGTTCAGGAATGATAAAGACAGTGAAAGGAAGCTTTCAAGAATATGCGGAGATGTTGCGGATTTACTAAATTCGCATTACGCATCTTGTCCACGCCCTAGTGGACGCTAGGTTTTAAAAACAACAATATATCTTACTGCATAAAAATTGATGAAACTCACCCCATAGTAGTGGTGATACAGACGGCCCTTTCACTGCCACATTATCCTAATTTCTCATCACATTTTTATTTCAATCAAACTGGAGTCCTGCAGTAGTCTACTTGTTGCCAATAATGGTGCACAACAAAGCAACCTACCCTTCAATGAAATTAACTGCAAGCACTTAATTTTCTAGAAAGTTTTCGGTAGCAGAGATTTTGGCATGTAATAGCACAAAAAAGCAAATGTGTGATTGATAACATGCAAACAACCAGTTTCCATTTAAGTGAGTCAATTCCAGATTGCTGATATCATGCATGCTGGCACATATGGCTACACTAAAGCATATTCATATAATGACAAGTCAAAGTCATGCTTTCTTTTGTTTGTTGTCGAACTCTTTGCCACCTTTAAGAGAGGGAGTGGCTGTGCCAGAGTGTTATTGTGCATGACAGCAGCAGCAGCAGAACAATAGTTTAACTGTACTGCTACAGATGCTGTAGTTTTAGTCGGTGATGTAATATTTCCACTTGGATTCAGTCCTGTGAAATGCATCTCCATTATTTATCAAAGTTGTCTTCTGAATATTTAAAGCCACACAAGCACGTTGCAAAAACCGCAAACAAAATTTAACCTGAAAAATGTCTAACTGTGAGCTGCTATAATCACTAACTTTGTCAAATCACAGTGGAAATGAAAGTAGTAGTTCATACTGACAAAATCTGGGAAAACAGCTAATTCTGGCATTCTGGTACTGTTCAGCTCATTGTTTGGGTTTTACTTGGCCTGCCTTCATTGTCTTATTCACGATGACTGATTCCAGACACAGCAGGAAGCTAAAAACTGCCTGTTCACTACATGGTCAGCTACATGGCCAGCATTCAGCACGGTAAACTAGTGGGATTTCTAAACACAAAGAAACATTCAGCAGCTAAATAGCATTAAATTTCACTGAGAAATACCAATATTAGCAAATATCTCCCTGTGAATTTAAAGCAACTACTTAATTCATTTTTCCAATAAGTTTTTCAGTTTGATATTTTACTCAAGGGCAGCATGGTGATGCAGTGGTTAGCACTGTCGCCTTGCAGCAAGAAGGTCCAGAGTTTGAATCCACCATTCAGGTGGGGCCTTTCTCTAGGAAGTCGGCAAGTTCTCCCTGTGCCAGTGTGAGTTCTCTTCAGGTACTCCAGCTGAATGCCACAGTCCAAAGGTATGCAGGGTTAGGTTAACTGGTGATTCTAAATTGGCTCTGTGACTGTTAGTGTGAATGGCAAGTCTGTCTCTCTGTGTTAGCCCTGTGATAGACTAGCAACCTATCCAGGGTGTACCCCATCTCTTGTCCATATGACAGCTCTGTGACCCTGAAACCCTGAACTGGATAAGAGGATGGATGGATGGATGCTAGTTAAAAACAACAAACACAGGGTTGAAAAAATGTCACCCTCATTATATAAGTGCTAACTTCAACTGTATGGAGCTGCAGTGAAATCAGCAGCCGTGTGACTGTCTAAGCAAAGTCACCCACATAAGTCTCTGAGGGGCCAGACTAGGTACAAACCAAGGTGAAAACAAGGTAGCATGTTCTGTAGAGTATAGTGACGTCTCATCCAAGTACAAAAGAAGGGACAGAGTGACAAAAGGAAAGACAAGTACATTTTAGAAGAGAAACTAAAGAAAAAAGCAGTTTGGAGATGACAAAAGGTACATGTTGTCTTCAAAGGTCATAAAGTCTTGTGAAAAAAAGTTACCCATCCTTATCTCTGAAGTTTGTGACCTCATGATTGAATGGACAGGCTCACCAAAACAAGCACCACCTTGAATGTCAAACACATCCTGCTGTGCATAATATTACCTGGACTTGTGTGAAGCCTGTGTAATTTGATTCATGGCTCGATCCATCTGCCAAGATTTCACAAAAAAGAGAAACCATATGCAGTGATTATCCTTTTCACTTTTATGCTGTATAAATTAGAAAAGTTTACTGGTTATTAAACCTGGCCTTGACTTGCTCTTTTAAAAAGACTTAATACTCATGGCGGACCTTGGAAGGCATCCTCTCTCCCGCACATCGGGGGTAGGCCACCGTGTGTTTTTTTTCTTTTGATCCGTGTGTGTGTGTGTGTGTGTGTGTGTGTGTGTGTGTGTGTGTGTATATATATATATGTTTGCTTATGTATGTGAGTGAGTATGACTGGATCTGGGGCTTGCTGACCCCTGTTTCTACGGCTGTGGTCAATAGGGGGTGCCCCTCCCCGCTCTTTGCTGCTGTCTCCCTGGAGACGAGGATTCTTGGGGTCTCTGGAGCCCGTGCCCGGATGGCTGGGTGTGGATGCTGGCCACACTTCTTGGCGGTCCTGGGTGGCTGAACCCCACCTCAGCGTGGGTGGGGGGGGGGTCCCTACCGGGTGGCAGGCAGTTCTTGGTCACCGTTGCTCTTGGGCCTCGTCTTGGGCCTGCTCGGGGTGGGGGGGTGCAGTCTCTGGCGGGGTCATCTGCTTGGCGCCTCCAGGGGACCTGTCCGGGTCCTTCCTCTCCTCCCTACTGGGGTGGGTGTGTGGCTGCCATTGGGATGTGTGGCCTGGGTTCCTGCCCCCGACGGGGGCTGCGGATGACCCAGGTCGGCTGGACCTGCATCTGTCTGACTTGCTTCTGGGTAGTGCGGGAGTGGTGTACCACCCTCAGTGCTAAGTACATTCTGTGACAAACACACACACACACACACACACATTCATATCGTGTGTATGTTTGTATGATTGTATGTTTGTGTATTATATGTCTGTTTTTCTTTTTCAGTTGTAGTATGCTTACTACAGATGCAGTGGTCGGTGTTTTAATGTGCACTCTTCTTCTCTTTTCTTTTCTTTTCCCTACCTGTCCACTCTGGAAGGAAGGAAGGAAGGAAGGAAGGAACAAACGGTACCAACAAGAGGAGCCTATAGAGTTTATGGAGCTCCTTTTGGCAGATCAAATGTGTTTGGCACAACAAAGCATTCAGACCATGATTCTGCTTGCTAATGCCGCCAGACAGGACAGGTTTAAAAAAAAGAAAGAAAAAAAGACTTAATACAAGGACAAGCAACTTCAGGGTCACAGCTGCCAACATTTTTTTTAATATTTAACCGCTGTTTGTCTCTAAACAGCAACTGTGTTGGGGCTTACACTGTAGGCAGGTAAAGTAACTGATACGGGTTACAGGAAAGAAAGCAAGAGAGTGGTTGCCATAAACAATCTGTGACACACTGAACATGAATCACAAGACAACCTGGCACAGAGCAAATCCAGCTGCCAGGTTTAGAATGCATGAAGAGACAGGTGAGAACAGGTGTGTGAGAATGAGTGGGTGGGGAAGGACAGGTGTCTGGGAATGGTAAAGTCTGAGGCCATCTAGTGGCTGTATGGAGATTGGCAGTCAAAATAATCAGGGCTAAGACAGGAATCATCAATCCATTTTCTCAACTGCTGCTAGTTTATTGTAGGGCTAACACAGAGAAACAAACAACCATTTACACTCAATAACAGGCCCAAACCGAATTGGTGGATTTTTTCATAGTTTTCTGAGGTGACCCAGGGAGAAAATCCGCAAGACTCCACGAAGCGATTTTGGCTTGTTGCATTAGTGTAGTGGTTTACACATTCGCTTTACAAGTGAAAGGTCCCTGGTACGATACACACAAGCCCCTCTCACCATGGAGCGTTGCATCAGGAAGGGCATCCGGTGTAAAGACCTCTGCCACATTACCAATATGGATTAATCTGCTGTCTCTCTTGGAGAGAATACAAGGGAGCAGCCAAAAGTACATTATAAATGATTAGTATAAAAATATCATAATCATCACTTCCTGAGCAAATATGTTGATTTATATTAAACAATAAATCAACTTAAATTTTCTCAACATTACAACAGGAATAATATGTACATTTATTTAAGCTTTTGAATTAATGCTTTTATTTCATCATGACGATTTAAGGACAGCCTTTTCACACCAATCAAAGTCACAGGAACATACACCAGTGACAGAGAGGCAGAAATGGCAAACATTTGTCCAGCAACACACAACTCTTCAAAATCTGCAGAGTACAGATTCCATGTAGGCCTGTGCTAATTAACCTTAACATGCATGTCTTTGGATTGTGGGAAGGAAACCAGACTGCCTGGAGAGAACCCACACAAGCACAGAGAGAACACGCAAACTCCAAAACTAATCAGTGGAATCAAACCAAGGACCCTTTTGGTGTGAGGCAACAGTGCTAACCACTGTGCTATTGTGCCACATCTCCACACAATCTAAATGCTAAACCGCTCAGAGATTTACCTGACATCACCTGGCAGGTGAATGAGGGTGAGAGGCTCAAACTGGGAGAGGAACATGTAACGTACTGATTAGCCCTCTTGAAAGCCTATTTGTCAGTTTTAAAAAATAAAAAGTTTTAGTATTTTTTTGCTATTACTTGTCCGTCACTTTCTTCATAGCTGAGGCACTTCACAGAACAATTACTGGACTTGAATGCATTCCAGGCAGACTAGAGTTAAACTTCTGCCAAGCTTTTCTAAGACCTCTCTAGATTCTTAAATGGATAAGTACACTAAAATGGGCTTTTACAGCTGTACTTGCCTGAATGCACTGCAGCTTAGTCATACAAACCTTTTTATATAATTGAAGGTAATAATACAGGCATGTAAACAAACAATAACAGCGCCACGTAACCTGGCACAGCAGCAGGAAATGTCAGACTCAGCAACACCAGCATGGAATCCAGACAGGTTTTTTTAGCCACTCTAATCTAAGCAGTAAAAATGATCATACCATGTTAGTGACCTGATCTAGCCTTAATTCAAAGCTCAATGAGCATTTCATTAACCATATTTAGTACTGTTACAGGTTACACAACTGTTGGAGTACTTGCTTAGTACACATGTGCCAGTCCTGGATGCTACCAGGGTTTAGCAGCTTTGTCTCTTCTGAGAAATTACAGCTCCAACAACCTCAGACAAGCTTTCTATTCAATATGCCTGGATAACTAGTTTAAAGAGTTTTTTCCTTGAAACTTTAACACAACAACAAGAAAACATACAGTTAGCCATCAAATACAGTCAGGTCCATAAGTTTTTAAAAAATGACATGTTTTTGGCAATTTCACTTCTTTGCACCGCCAAAGGGGATTTTAAAGTGAAAAGTCACGACTGCAAGTGCAAACTTTAAGCTTCAGTTCAAGAGGTTTAACAAAAGTTTTGCATTAACTATTTAGGAATTACAGCTATTTTTATAAATACTCCCTTAGTGGTTTGCGCATTCAGCTTTGAAGCGAAAGGTCCCTGGTTCGATTCCAGGTGGGGACACAAGCCCCTCTCACCATGGAGGGTTGCGTCAGAAAGGGCATCCGGCACAAAACCTCTGCGAAATTACCAATGCGGATTAATCTGCTGTGGCAACCCCTTGGTGGAGAATACAAGGGAGCATGTATTTCCATTCATGAAGGCATCTCTTGACTGTAGACTTTGACAATGATACACCTACCTCTTCAAAAGTATTCGCGACTTGGCTAGATATTGAGAAGGGTTTTTTCCTAACCAAGGAACAAATTCTGTGATCACTGTGGATCATTCTGTGATCAATCATCCATTGATTGGAAAAGTTTCCTAAAAAGAATTACTTTGTCTCCCTGGCATGCTGAGACTGATTAGTTATAAAACAGCAGCTCTGCAGTAGGCAGCAGATCGAATAATTACTCAATAAATACAAACTATTTTCAGTATCTGTGTGATGAATGGTGTGGTTTCAGTACATAAATTATCAGACGAATGTCCCAGTGACAAAATCCACTCGACATCTGCAGAAGTCCCTCTGTGGCATGTGAGTAACCAAAGCAATTCATCACAGTTGCTTTTCAGAAAGACAAATATCAGCACAATTGCAGCATCATACCAGTGATGTAGTAATGTAGGTCACAGTAGGTTAAATGTCACCTTGGTCTGCCATTTTGCACCACTGTGCTTGAATTTCCATCACAAAAACACTCATAGAAATTCAAAGGTGCTCTTCTTTGTACCAGGCAAGACGGCCATAAAGTAAAAGGAGGTGGGAGCGCATGGCTTCCCCTTTCAACATCAAAGGGGAAGTTAAATACCACCATGCTCTGGCAAGAAGATATTGAACATTAAAAAGTAGTAGGAATACGTCCTATAGAACTAGACGAGCCTGTGAAAAGAGGATGTTATACTTATTCAGTCTACATCAGCCATGCTCTGGGAAGAGATGGTGAAGAAAAGGTATGATTATACTTTGAACCAAATGGAGAACCAGTTGCTGAAAGGAAGCACAATTTGTATGTTGATGCCCTGAAGACTCTCGACTGGAGCCTGTGAGTCACAGAGGAGATAAAGCAAAGTCACAAAGATCATCCAGACCTCTCCCATCCTCTTGCTTCCCTCTTTTGCATCTTCAATTAATTCTCCCTCTACAGTACTTCTCCCTCCTCTGAGCCATGAAGAAAAATTACCTCCATCTCATCTCTTCTTGTATTATCTTTTTACCAGCAGCCCTGTGGGAAAGCCATGTGTATAGCAGTCATGACAATGTGGCTGAATAATAAGGATGACAGAGGTCCAGGTCCTCCCCTTCTTCTTCTTCTTCTTTTTCTTCTTCTTCCTCCTCCTCCCCCTCCCTTACCAGGTTTTTCTGATGTAAAAAAATGAGACCATGATAAATCATTTCAAAACTTTTTCCACCTTTAATGTGACAGTTTAAAAAGAAACAAATCTGTTAGGCAACAAGCTTATTGTAGCTTATTTCCCTATGTGTGCACACCCTAAAATTTATACTTTTCTGAAACTCCTTTTGCTTTAATTACAGCATTTGGGCTTTTTGGGTACACACCTTACATCAATTAAAGTGACTCTGATTAACCCATTTGCATCCTACGGCAAAAGCCATGGTTGACATAGAGCTGACAAAGCATCAAAGGGATCTCATTGTTCAACGGTATCAGTCAGGAGAAGGGTAGAAAAGAAAAATTCCATGCCATTACATATACCATGGAACACACTGAACAAAATATGGAACCACGGTGATGTTACTGAGAACTGGACGTCCCTCCAAAATTGATGAAAAGACAAGATGAAAAGTGGTCAAGGAGGTTGCCAAGAGGCCTACAGCATCACTGAAGGAGCTGCAGGAATTTCTGGCAAGCACTAGTTGTGTAGTACATGTGACATGTCCTATATTCTCCATATGTCTGGACTATTGGGTAGGATCACAAGATGGAGGCCTTTTCTTACAAAGAAAACCAGGCCCAGCTAAATTCTGAAAAAAAATTTGTCATTGGTTGGCTGTCTTACACTAACTAATTAGAATCAAAAACCACTGAGAAATCAAGGAGACAATCATGTCGAGGACAAATGAATCTAGTTCACCACCAAATAAAAGTGTCTGAGTTCAGGAGAATTATGGCTACATGGTCAGTAGTAACCATGACCATAGGAAATATGTCAATGCATCAGCATGTCATTGCACTGATCACATTACTGAGGTTAGCATAATAGTGTCAGGAAGGCCCCAACCACATCTTACAAATGTGGCAGTGAACCAGCAAGACCACTCCCTTTATGATGATTATCATCACCATCTAATAGGTTACAAGTAGTATGCAACATGTGTGGAAAAGCGGTAGTTCAAGCTATCGCAGCGCTATTAGTAGTAGGTCTACCATCTAAAAGACAAGAACCATCAAAAATCTACCTGCACAATAGCAGTAGCGACAGTGGAACGTTGCTAACTTAAGACATTATTATGCCATAAATAAATCTAATGACAGCATTTTTGTATAGGTGGCAGAGGGGCACACGCAAACACTCATTTTATGAACATTACAATCCAGACCAATGCTGTTAGGAGTAATGATTCTTGTGAAAGTGGAAAATTGCCCATAAAAGGTCAACTAGCACCTTGACCTTCAGCTCAGTTAAGGTGAAGACCCATTAGGTGATTATTGTGTGCAAGTTTCACTAAAATCTGAAGAAAACTGAACAAGCTGAAAAGTTTCAGCAACAGACTCAGTCAGCTGTCATGCTGTACAACAAAACGCTATAGGCGATCATTCTTGCCAAGTGCCATTAGACTTTTTAACTGCACTACCTCTGCCAGGCCGCCAGAGGAAGCTGGTCTGGACTAAACCTGTAATCACCTTTGTAAATACTATTTATCTATCTAACCACCAGGCATCGGATGGCAATTATCATGCTGTGTGTTTTTGATTGCTGTTAATTTATCTGATCTTCTCTATATTATTTGCTGTACTTTAGGTTAGATTTTGCTGCTGTAATTTTTGACTGTATTTTATTTGTGTGCTGAATGTATTTTATTTTCATTTTATACATAAATTACATTTTTGGGAATTATATATTTTAAATCATAAAGACATTTTTTGCTGTATTTTATTTGTATTTTTTTAATTTTTAGAAGCATCTGTGAGCTGACGGACACCTGAATTTTCACTATGGGGATGAATAAAGTATCCATCTATCTATCCATCCATCCATCCATGACGACTAACAGTTTTGGTGAATTGTGGATGGACAGGCAGATGGGCAGACAGTCGCCTCACCATGGAATTAGCTCATCAGTCCTTTGGCCGAATAAAGTTTGCTAAAGCTCCTCCAAATCCGTAATGACTTATTGTGATAATGTTGCAAATTTCTGCAGCTGCAACCAACAACCAAGTCAAAACCATAATATCTTCCAGCTTTCATGTTGGAGGTATAATTACTTTAGGTCACAAGTATAAATAAGACTAAGCTAAAATATATGAAATCAAATTAATACAACTCAAAGCTTTTTTGATGCAATGAGCTTATTTTTGTTCTCCTTTTCTTGTTTCTCAGTAAAAAAAAAAAATTAAAAAAAAAATGTATGACCCAGTTGTCTTGAAATGATGAAAGGAGTATTGATGCCCCTGTTATGCAAGTTGAAGTCGGGTTGCACCACATTATTACTCGTGGAGAATTGCTCTTTGCTCATCTCCATCCATTCTCCTCTCCTCCAAATATCTCATCTTCTAATAATGAATGTCTGTTTCTACCTCATCTCTGTCTTCTTTCCCATTTGCTCTCTTCAGACTTTACTTTCTTGCCTCTTACTTCTCTGAAGTCAGAATCGTCTGAAATTGACCCTAAATGACTCGAATATGTACGCCCTTAACTACAAATTGCTCCTTCTTAAATTTTTCTCTTGAAAGTCCTGGAGAGTGTCTTGATTTACCATCCTCCATTAAAACACTCGATATACTTTTCTCTAGAGAATCAAGTTTTAAAACAGTGAAAAAAAAAACAGCAACACATTTTGGACAGGAAAAAGGAGTAAAACAAAAACAATTTAACTGTCAGGTTTTCTGTGCGTGTGTAGAGTGCAGACAAACATGTAGGATTCCAGGAGGTAAGACAAGATAAAGTAAAAGAGGTCTATTAAGCCAAAACATCCCAAGAGTAACAAATTCCACAAGCATAAAGTCCAGTTATGAAAATCTCAAGAAGAATGAACACACACAGGCAGGCAGGGAACTAACACTGACAACACGACACAGAGCAAATGGAGGCAGGGGTATAAATACACAAAGCCTACCGCACAAACAAGAAACAGGAGGAAGAGGAGCACAAGTGGCCACAATCATACTTGTGTCACCAAGTATGTCATTTCCAAAATGACAAGTTCCTTTGACATTATGTAATGCATGGTGGTTTTATTTTTTAGATTATGCAAAGTGTCATGACAGTAACCTCTAGAAGGGCGTTTGTCTACTAGTTTCCAAACAGTCTTATTTTAACTGAAACCAAATCCCTACTTTACATTATATTTTTAAGATAACTGACTGCTATTGTATACATAAAGGTAAAGATTTTTTACTCTATTTGTCAAATAATACAGTAAAATACAGTAAACTACAGTTACAGTCATGGGAAAAAGAATGCTTTCACAGGACTCAGTGTAGTCCTGTGAAAAACCACCTTTAGCAGCAATCACTTGAACTAATCATTTTCTGTATGACTTTTATCAGTCTGTTGCATTGATGTGGAGGAATTATGGCCCACTGTTCTTTACAGCATTACTTTAATTTATTGAGGTTTGCAGGCATTTGTTTATGCACAGCTCTCTTAAGGTCCCACCACAGCATTTCAACTGGGTTAAAGTCTGAACTTCGACTGGGCCACTGCAACACCTTGATTTTGCTGTAGAATTGTTGGTGCCCTTGGGATAATTGTCCTGTTGCATGACCCAACTATGGCCAAGCTTTAGCTGTTGGACAGATAGCCTCACATCTGACTCTAGAATACTCTGGTATACAGAGGAATTCATGGTCGACGTAATCACTGCAAAGTGCCCAGGACCTGTCGCTGCAAAACAAGCCCAAAACATCATCACCTTGTTTGACAGCTGATATGAGGTGTTTGTGTTGACAAGCTGTGTTTGCTCTTGGCCAAATGTGGCATTGTGCATTATGGTCAGACATCTCCACTTTGGTCTCGTTTGTCCAAAGGACATCGTTCCAGAAGTCTTGCAGTTTGTTCAGATGGAACTTTGCAAACTTAAGCCATGCTGCCATATTCTTATTAGAGAGAAGAGGCTTTCTCCTGGCAACCCTAAAACAAGACACTTTTGTTCAGTGTTTTCCTAATTGTAATGTCATGATCATTCAGCATGCTAACTGAAGCCTGTAGAGTCTGAGATGTAATTCCTGGGTTTTTTGCAGTTTCTCTGAGCATTGCATGGTCTGACCTTGGGGTGAATTTTGCTGGGACGTCCACTCCTAGGAAGACTGGCAACAGTCTTGAATGTTTCTCACTGTAGAATGATGGATTTAAAATTGTTTGGAAATAGCCTTACAATCCTTCTCAGCTTGATGTGTCGCAACAACTGCATCCTTAATATTATTGCTGATGTCTTTTCCTCCATTGCACTGTATTAACAAACATCTGCATGATCCAGACTGGCACACTGCTAAAATGTCTGCTTTTTTAGGGGTGGTCATACTTGCTGATCATCAATCAAGTGTATTTGATTAGTGGAACCTGGCTGCTGCTTACCCTCTTAATTTCTATGGAAGCAGTAAGGACGCACTTAGTTTTTCACAGAACTGTACAGCAACAAAAACTAAAAAATGTACTCAGTACTGCACTGATCAAACCATGCAGCCTTTCAGTTGCACAGTTCTAATATGTGTAATACTACAACATAGTAGCAAAACAGTGCTGGGACTCAGTTGGCATATGGTCACTCCTGATCTCACACCTCCTTTGCAATACAAGAGCAGAAGTACCACAGTGTATGCTAAATGCATCCTCTGCACTCT
This sequence comes from Etroplus canarensis, assembly GCA_015106775.1. Classification (NCBI taxonomy): domain Eukaryota; kingdom Metazoa; phylum Chordata; class Actinopteri; order Cichliformes; family Cichlidae; genus Etroplus; species Etroplus canarensis. The sequence continues at coordinate 11,793 of VUQH01083888.1, forward strand.
TCTGTATTTTCCTATATTCTGCTGTCTTTCCCTTGCTTCGCCACCACACATCCCTCTTCCCATTACTCTTCCATGAGCTCCTTTAAATAATGCTGACATATTTTGGAGAGTAAAATGAATGATCTGACAGATTTCTTATCAATTTTTCTCACAATGACATGCACAACCAACAATTACTCAAAATGTTTTGGGACATTTAGGAAAAAGACTAAGCACAATTATCTACAAACTGAGGAATGCTCTTTCTGTGCTGTGAATGTGGTTCCATATGTTGTTTTGACAAATTCAACTGTCATTGGAGAACTGAAAAACTCTGCACATTTTTTCAAGCTAAACTTATGTTCCAGTTTAATGTTACAGATGTTATTATGACTGGCTCTTGCCAACCACAAGCCAATCAGGTAGCAACATCTTAGATTAATAACTACCCACCGAAATGTGGTGATGTCTAGTTAAAAAAACAAAAAAACAAAGATGACAGCAAAAATGCTTGGCATTCCAGGTAGTCTAGACAAAAATATGTCATGGTAGCTAGCTCCCATCTTTTATATACATTCCATGATTTAAAACCACCTATAGGTCTGCACTCAGCAGTGGGTTTGCCTGGGGTGTTTTGTCAATACTTCCGATATAAGCTTTGGATAAGATTTCTTGCTTTTAAGCCTCAATTTGTGAGCAAATTCTACATGTACTAAGAATGTCTTGTTTTAAGGAGGAACTTTTAAAAATGCAAAATATAAATTCAATTTAATATCACCATCCAGAATGGCGGCGCATGCATCCAGTCGATATGGCCGCAACCACCATGAATCTACCGCAGTACACTCCATTAACCCAGAGAACTGTCCAATAATAAGATAAGCCAGCAAGCCTGAGTCACAGACATCCAGCACCCTCACCATCCGACCATACTGTATATGAATGTAAGGAAAATAAGGGTTTGGCCTCAAATGTCCTGCAGCCTCGAGGTGGAATAATGATGGATGTCGATAAGCCTGTCAAAAACTCAATCTACCTGCCTGCAAAGCAGTCAGACAGAAAGTCGACCAGTCCAGCAATTACTGATTCAGCTACTCTGCAGCCTGCATCCACAGCGTGTAAGAGAATCCCTCAGGGTTTTTATAGAATGAAGGTGAGGATGTCAGCAAGCTCCAGCCTGGCAGGCCCCACAGGTAAGAGGCATAGGCTGCCCTCTGTTTTTTGTCACCTCACTCTGGCATGTTTTCAGCTGTATGTGATTTAAGGTGATTCTGACTATATTAAATTTTAAATGAAAGCTGTTTTTTCCTGCAACAATCAAAACTATTCAAGCAAAACACTAATCTTTACCTTATACATTGGGTGTATGGTGAAATGGGTGGTTTTCTTCTTCTAGGTGAGTAAGATACTTTACATTTGGCTGATATTTGTGGCCCACAGAAGCTTGCAGCATGTGTTCAGGATCCAATAAGGCAGAGTGGACAGGAAAATAATGATGTACTATTTGGAACAGTGGGCATGAAAATACTTGTAAAGATGGGTCAGCTAGCCTGCACAATTCCCACTGTATATCCAAAGCAATACAAATACAAAGCAATATCAAAGAGGAACAAATGGCACCAAGGGACAGGAAGGGAATCAAATGATGCAAAAACTGAGTATCTGTGATTTTTGAACAAGTACATTTCCTCTGTGCACTGTGGGAAATGATTTAGTTCCTGGAAGCAGCTTACAGGAATTCAACACAGTCTACTGAGCAATTATTATCACTAAAGCCCAAACAACATCCAATGACGTTAATCAATAAAACAGCATAGTTTAGCTGTTTGGGAAAATAACTGTTAAATGACACTGGTCATTATTTTCAATCCCATTACCATGATTACTGTAATTGCCATTTTCTGCATTATTATGACAGCTAGAATGACCGCTTTTACCACTAAAGCTGCTACTGCTCAACACAAGCATAACTGGCCTATTTAGTACATAGAGAGAAGGAAATGGTGTCTGTGTAAAGGGTTAAATTAAAAGGCGTAAATTAGTCTTACTGCCAAATGACAAATAAACCAATTTAAAAAAAGGACAGTCAAGGCTGATTAGTGGGTGATGTTGCTGTTTGTTACTCTGTGCATCACAAAGTGAGAAGAATGACACTATTCTTTGAAATGCGTGACTAGAAATTCGTGGATTATTTTAAGGTTAATGATACATGAAGTTTCCGTGCAGGGTGTCCGTTATCATGGGAATCATTTCTCTATCACAGGATACACGAGAGCAAATAAGCTCTACTGAAAATGTTTACACAGCATGTTTTTTTTCCACAATCTGAGGGCTTAGAGCAGCATTTCTGAATTTTATAACAATATTCATATCATATTATTACATAAGTGAGACAAAATGAAAGGAGCATCAACTGAGTTGGGCAAAAATATTGGACCAACTATACATTACACCAACAGGAGCTTTTATGACATCCATGACTAAATCCATAGGCATCACTATACAGCTGGTTTCCCTTTTACAGCCATAACCGTTTCCACTCTTCTGTGAAGGCTTTCTACAGGATTAAGGAGCGTTTCTGTGGGAATTTTAGGCCATTCATTCAGAAGAGCATGTGAGGTCAGACAGTGATTTTAGACGAGAGGGCCTGGAACCCAAATGTGTTTGATGAGGCTGAGGTCATGGTTTTGTGTTGGCCTGTCAAGTTCTTCCACAACAAACTCATGTGACCATGCCTTTCTGGACCTTGCTTTGTGCACTCGGGTGCAGTCATGCAAGAACAGAAAGGGATGTTTCCCAGACTGTTCTCACAAAGTTGGAAGCATAGAATTGTCCAAAATGTCTTGGCAAGCTGAAGCATTAGGATTTCCCTTAACTGGAACTAAGGTGCCCAGGCCAAGCCCTGAAAAACAACCCCATAGCATTAGCTTTGTCCAGCAAATTTTACAGTTGGCAAAGTGCAGTCTGGCAGGTAATGTTCTCACTGAATTTGCCAAACCCGGAGTCATCCAGCGGACTGCTAGATAGAGAAGTGTGATTCGTCACACCACAGAATACGTTTCCACTGCTACAGAGTCCAGTGGCAGTATGCTTCACACCACAGTGCTAGGTTGTAAGGCTTGGATAAAACTGCTTAGCAATGGAAACCCATGCCACAAACCTCCCGATGCACAGTTTTTGTGCTGATGTTAATGTCAGAATAGGTTTGGAACTCTGTAGTTATTGAGTCAGCAAAGCTCTGGCAACTTTTACGCACTACGCACCTTTGCACTTGGCAACCCCACTCTGTAAACTTTATGTGGTCTGCCACTTCATGGCTGAGTTGCCGTCATTCCTAAACAATTCCAATTTGCAATAATACCACATACAGGTGGCTGTGGGATATCCAAGACAGAAGAAAGCTCACAAACTGACTTGTTGCCAAGGTAACATCCAATTACAGAATGAAACACACAAATTCAATCATTAAGAGGTGTGGCCCAGTACTTTTGTCCTTTCATTTCTATGGCATTAGAACTGCATTGTTCTTTCAAATCCAATAATTTGGGAAAGATGAAACACAAAGCTATAAAATGAAATAAAGAATATCCATTTTAAAGGACTGACTCTGCACTTTACTCCTAGAGAGGAATATGATGAATGACAGCAGGCTTCTCCCAGAGAGCCTCATACGCTGTAAAGCCTCGTCATCATCGCTCATGTTCTTTCCTTATTCCCTTCCTGTATTCTCTACTGTATTGATCGACCCATTTCCTTTGGTCTCTCCTCAAGTGTGAGATCATCAGTGTGCTGCCTCATTCTCTTACACCCTCATAATTTTATTCTTACATTTCATGAAATCCAAGAAATGCCTGCACATGTGCTGCTACTGTACAGTGGATAAAAGAAAACAACTACAGTAATGTCCTTTTTACACTGACATGCTGCACTAAGAAAGGTCACATTCAGATCAGAGACTGTATACACTAAACTGTGCTGTAAACCTATTTAGCACATATCAAAAAGAGCCTAAAGAAAGTGTGAAAGGGTTTTGCTCAAAAACATGAAAATAATTATTAGGTTACCAAGTAACCTGAAAAGGCCTGGTCAAACTGTTTTTTATTCAATACAGTACTGTGCAAAAGTGTCATGCACCTCTCGTTTCTTTATATTTTGCTCAGAAACTGGGAAAAGGGTGCAACAATTCACTGAAACATACAAACCTAAAATAGAAATACAATACACGGGCGAAAATATTTTGTACAACTTATACCAGCTTGAAAGTCAATATTTTAGTCTTAAACATAGCCTGAAATCTCTTAGGCATGCTTTCTTCAAATTTCTTTAAGCAGTCTTCAGGAATAGTTCTCCAGTCTCCTTGAAGAACATTCCAAAGCTCTTCTTTGCCTTTTGTTCCATTTTCTGTCAAGATGATTCCACACTGCTTCAATAATGCTGCGGTCCTCGAGACCTGTTGCCACTGATTTTCAGCCCCGTGTGACATCTCAGCCTTCTCTCCCTGTTTATTTTCCTTAAGAATGACTTCTTGACAGCCACCCTTCTATTGATTCCACTCCTGACGAAGCAGCAGTAAACAGTAGATGGATCAACTGAAGGGCAAGATGCATCTCTCAGGTCCTAGTCAGGTTGTTGCTGGATTTTTCTCCTGTTTCCAGAGAACTTGACTTTCAGATACTGTTCATCTGCTGTGGATAGTTTTTTGGTCTGATGTTTTTCTTCCATCCTCCACTTGTCCAGTTTCCTCAGATTTTTTTAGGATGCAGTGCTCACCATTCCAGTGCCACTGGACTGAAAATGAGTGAAAAAGCAGCCAATATCCAAATAAAAGCTTCCAAACCACTTCAGAAAGCCTGGAGAACTACTGCTCAAGACCACTTTAAAAGCTTAAATAAAGCCTTGCTCATTGGGGGGGCAAGACTTTTACACAATATTGTACATTCATGGGTTTTCCTTGCTTGGCTGAACCTATCAAGCTGTCTTTTTCTCCACAACACTTTTTTTTTTGACAGAAGTACTGCCAGACCCATGATAGATGACAAATTGCTAGTCTACCACAGGACTCAAAGGACAGTCAGTCACACTCATACTCACACCCAAAAGCTCTTTGGACTTTCCACTACAGCAAACTTACATGTCTTTGAACTGTGAAGAAACATGTCAAAAAAAGTATGAGAATCAGTTACTTGTGGCAAAAAGACAGAGCTGACTACTGATCTTAAAGCCCGGAACATACTACTGACAAATTAAAGGGAAAAAATATTAACTGTTTTCGTAAGGTTTTGGAAAAATCAGTGGCAAGGAGCACTGAAGTTGTTCTGACAGCATGTGGCAGCCCAAGCCTCAAACTCTATTGGAGGGATGAAACACTCCTGGCCCCAAAGATATTCCTGATTTGATTTTTTGATAGTGATGGTGGAAACCGTTATCCAGCTGTCATGATTTTAGTGTGTGGAGACATGAGGAGAGTTTGATTAAGCAAACTCAAGACTCCAGGAAGCAGGGTGAGAAAAACTCAATGCAAGCTTTTATTACAGCTGATAAGTCCATAAAAATAACAAAGCCCATAAGATGCAGGGCAGGAAACATAGGACGCTGAGGGACACCCCATACACTGTGCACAATTATTAGGCAAGTTTCATTGTTGAGGATTAGTTTTATTATTTAACAACAACAACAGTGCTCTTGGTCAATCCAAAATGTTAATGAACCTAAAACCTGAACATTTAAGGAAGTGAAATAGTGGTTTTGGTTTTTGTATGAGAATCTGTGTGTGCACAATTAGGCAACTATTAGTGTGCAGAATTATTACGCAACTCAAAGAAAAAAAATATTCCCATCTAATTTTTTTATTTTAGAATAATAATAGTGAGAATAAAAACAACTCACACTTTACAAATAAACATTTCTTAAATTCTTTTTAAAAATCAGTGACTAACATAGCCACCCTTCTTTTCAATAACACTCAAACGTCTTACATCCATGGAGTCTGTCAGTTTCTTGATCTCTTGACCATCAACTTTTTATGCAGCAGCAACCACAGCCTCCCAGACACTGTTCAGAGAGGTGTACTGTTTTCCTTCACTGTACATCTCACGTTTAAGAAGGGCCCACAAGTTCTCAAAACGGTTTAGGTCAGGTGATGAAGGGGCAATGCCATTATTCTTTCAGGCCTTTACTAGCCAGTCACACAGTGGAGTACTTTGATGCATAAGATGGAGGATTATCCTGCATAAAAATCATGGTCTTCTTGAAAGATGCAGACTTTTTCCTGTACCACTGTGTGAAGAGAGTGTCCTCTAGAAACTGGCAGTAGGTTTGGGAGTTGAGTTTGAGTCCATCTTCAACCCGAAAAGGTCCAAAAAGCTCATCTTTAATAATTCCAGCCCATACCAGTACCCCACCTCCACCTTGCTGACGTCTGAGTCAGATTGGAGCTTTATTCCCATTGCTGATCCAGCCAAGGGCCCATCCATCTGGTCCATCAAGAGTCATTCTCATCTCATCAGTCCATAAAACCTTTGAAAAATCTGTCTTCACATATTTCTTGGCCCAGTCTTGGTGTTTCAACTGATGTGTCTTGTTGGTGGTTGGGGTTTCAGCCTTTTTTACCTTGGCTATGTCTCTGAGCACTGAACACCTTGTACTTCTGGACACTCCAGGTACAGTAGGTTGCAGTTCTGGAATATCACAGCACTGGAGGATAATGGGTTCCTGGTAGCTTCACATTTGAGTCGTCCCAAATCTTTGGCAGTTAATTTGTGTCTTTTTCAGTTTTTTAGCAACTATCATTTTGAGCTGCAGAGCTATTTGGAGGTCAGACATATAACGCAGAAACTCAGTGGAACATCCAAATATTACCAGGTTGTGATTTGGTAAAATGTATCCAGAGTAACATTTGGAAAAACATTTAAAAACTGCAGACCAAAAACCAGACAACTGGGGACAAAACCAAAATGTCATTGTGCAGAGTGCGGGTGCAGGACTCAATCGCAGGACGCAGGATTAAAAGGTTAACAAAGTCTTTATTTGCCACAATGGAAAATGTGCAAGCAGGAAGAAAGTCAGGGTTCAGCTCGTCCAGAGCTCGAGGCAGGGAATGTCTCTCGCTGAACAGCTAGCAACGGTCTGGCGATGGACCAGTCTTTGGGAATATTATTGTCTAATTTAAGCTGTCGTAGTATCCTCAAGGAGTTCCTTAAGACAAAATTTTAGTTGATTTCTCCAGTGTGGGATCAGTAAATAACCACGTACAAAGAGATATGTCATTGACATGAACATCAGGAACTTCCAGTTGTAACCAGGAGGGGATATCCTCCTGTCCTCCCTATAGGGTTCCTATGTTTCCAATAAGTGAGAGCTCTGAAGTTGGCTGCCCAGTAATGATACTTGAAGATTGGAAGGCCAAGGCCAGCTGAGCTTTAGATATTCTATGTGACCTGTACCCCCACACAAAAGGCAATTTGATAGAATTGAGCTTTTTGAAAAAGCCTGCACATAAGTAAATGGGTAAGTTCTGAAACAAACATAAAAATCTGGGTAAACTAACCATTTTAATTGCATTAACTCCTCCAATCATAATTAATGGCAGCACCCTCCAGGCCTCAACACTGGCTTTAAGTTTGTCCACTAACTCAGCTAAATTAGCTTTAAACAGATGTTTAGGATCCTTGTCAAGTTTAGCCCTAGATAATTAAAATAACTGTTTACTATTCTAAAAGACAAGGTATCCAAAATTTCGTGAGGCAGATTTTCTCCTAACAGCATAAATTCACTCTTTCCCCAATTTATTGTATAACCAGAAATGTTGCCAAATGATTTAACATAATCCAGGAGAACAGGGATGGAGTCTTTGAGATTGGCCAGGCAGACAAGTAGATCATCAGCATATAACGTCACTTGGGTCTCTATTTTGCCCAGCTTGATACTCTCGATATCCGTGTAATTATCCTTGTTTAGCGCCCGACTCTCAAGTGCATGGACATCAAAGACAACGGTGTCCATGTTTACAACCGCCAGACCATACTCCAGCTAAGAGACCATGCAGCCACTCACCTTCACCTCGAGGAAGCG
>VUQH01083889.1:0-11737 GCA_015106775.1 Etroplus canarensis
ACTAAAATTTTAGCAACTCGTTTAAACAAGCATCTGACCTCTATCATACATCCTGACCAAACAGGGTTTATCCCAGGCAGACTTTCTTTTTCTAATGTCAGGCGCCTCTTTAATACCATTTATGCTGACCATAGTGGTGCTGATGGAGCAGCGATTCTGTCTCTTGATGCACACAAAGCCTTTGACCAGGTTGAGTGGCCTTATATGTTTGAGTCATTGCGCAGGTTTGGGTTTGGTGAGGCGTTTATGTCCTGGGTAGAGTTGATCTATGCTAGTCCAGTGTGTTCTGTTCTCACCAATGGTGACAGGTCAGCTGCGTTTCCCCTACAACGTTCAGTACAGCAGGGTTGCCCTCTATCCCCTGCCCTCTTTGCTATTGCATTGGAACCCCTTGCTGTAAAAATAAGAGCACACCCATATATAAAGGGTCTTCAGGTTGGAGGACAGGAAACGCTTATTAGTTTATATGCTGACGATGTAATAATGTATCTGCGAAATGCTGAGGAATCAGTCCCCCTCCTTCTTGATTTAGTCACTTCCTTTGGTAGACTATCCGGATACACTATTAATTGGTCGAAGAGTGAGTTTATGCCTCTTTCCACTGTATACACACCAGGTTTTCTGGAAAGTGTTCAATTTAAGGTGGTAAACGACCATTTTCGCTATCTCGGTTTGACTAAACCTAAGAATCCTAAATTAATATTTAAATTAAATTTTGCAGAATTTGTATTGGGACTTAAGCAGGATATTGAATCGTGGAAAATTTTGCCCCTATCAGTGATTGGCCGCATAAACTCAATAAAAATGATTTCTCTTCCCAGATTTCTTTATCTATGCCAAAATCTCCCAATTTATCTTACTTCAGCCTTTTTCAAAGAGCTTGATTCAATTATTCTTTCTTATATTTGGAATTATAAGAATCCCAGAATTTCAAGGGCACACTTACAAAAATCTAGAGTTAAGGGGGGGCTAGGCCTGCCAGTTTTTAGGCATTATTACTGGGCTGCCAACATCAGGGCGTTGATGTTTTGGCAGCAAGGAGCGCCGGACAGCCTGACCCCTAAAACTCCTTTGTGGCTCAGAATAGAGGCCAACTCTGTAAATGATTCCTCTCTGCCGGCCATGCTCTTCTCCAAGTTTGAGAAATCAGAGTCCCTAACAGGTTTGTGCTTTGTGTTGAAACAGTCTGTTAGAATCTTAAACCAGATCAGGAGCTTTTTGGCACTGCCGGAGACCTCTGTACATACACCCATATGTTATAACCACTCTTTTTCACCTCCTTGCCTTGATAAATCTTACCGTGATTGGAGAGAGAGGAGCGTAGTCTCAATTGATAACCTATACATTGACGGAAAATTTGCATCATTTGATCAGCTTCAAGGACAATATAACTTACCTCATTCACACTTTTTTCGTTATCTACAGGTCAGGCATTATATCCAATCAAAAATCCAGAATTATAAGATTTTCCCCGTGGAGCATGAGATTTTTAGTGTGTTAAAGAGCCCTCCTGACTCTAAGCATCTAATTTCTAAAATCTTATATTTGTTTGATGGTTGTATCGCAGCACATACTGTGAAAATTAGGGATATTTGGAAGGAGGAGTTAGGTATGGAGTTATCTGACTCCATGTGGGACAAGTGTCTATCCAAGGTCCATTCTTGTTCTATAAACAGTAGACACCAGCTGATTCTATTTAAAACTGTCCATCGCTTACATTATTCTAAAGATAAGCTGCACAGGATTTATTCTTCAGTCTCCCCTATATGTGACAGATGTAAGATATCAGACGGTACATTGTCTCATACTTTTTGGTTCTGTTCTTCATTAACTGGATTCTGGTCTAAAATATTTGATTGGTATTCTAAGGCCTATAAAAATCCTCTCCAGCCTGAAGCAGGACTCGCCATTTTTGGTTGCTCACAGACAATTAAGAATATTCCTGCAACAATGCAGCAACCACGGGAACTGGGAATGATAGTGGCGAAGAGACTAATTCTACATGAATGGAAATCTCCTTCTGCCCGTTCTTTCCAACAATGGGTCACTGATATGTTGTCATTAGTGCAGATGGAAAGACTTCGATCCTTAAGAACCTGCTCAATGAGCACTTTTCAAGTGCCTGGGAACCATTTCTTGCTCACCTGGACGCAGTCAGATTGGAATAAGGTTTGAAGGATTCAAACCATTCCCCAGTGACTGATTTTATCCTGCCTCTCTGGTACATTTATTGTTGTTTTTTTTTAAACTGGCACATTACTCTATATATACATCTGAGCCTTGTTTGTTTGTTCATGTGTTGTTTATAAATGAAAAGCATAAATAAAATATTTAATTAAAAAAATGGTTTTGTGGCATGTTATCTGTGCTTGTTCTTTTTATCAAGCCTGTTTTGCAATTGTTGATATATTCATGTTCTCAGTGTATAGTTAATATCTGACACTAATGTGTTACCTATACAACATATACCTTGTTATTCCTTTTACTTTGTGTACTATATAGATGTTATGTCTAGATTGATTACTGTACTGTAGCCACTATGAGCCTTTTACCCAGTTAAGCTGCTTTCTGAATCAGAATCAGAAACCTTTATTAATCTTGGATAGGTGGGTGGGGGGGTGCATAATTAATAGCATTAATACCAAATATAAATAGTACGAACAGATCAAAGAAAAGAGAAAAGAAACTGGAATGATAATGCTTTAACATGAAGGCAAAGATGAAGGTTAAGCGTATATAGATGTTAACTGAAAACTTTTTCCATGGCAAACCTATTGGTGGGCTCTCATGTTCAGGCTGTGTGGCATTTAAACTCCTAAAACAGCAACAATAACCTTACCAATGTCATTAGGTTGTTTCCACACACATTATTTTTGCCAAAATATGAACAAATGCTTCTGTCAAGGCCACAGAGCAGCAGCTGACATTATTTCAGGCGCAGGTATGGACAACTGGCAGGTTGTTTCCCATCTGTCATGAGTGCGTTGATAAATCTTCAGAGAAATAAATCTTGTTGACAAGAGTGTATTTAAGGTGATCAGGTAAAGCAGACGGGCAAGCTCTACAAGCCAAATATAGTCAAGTGAAAAAGAATTTTTTCACAGGACTCAGAAGTCCCTTACTGCCTCCATAGGAATTTAGAGGGTACGTAGCAGCCAAGTGCTGCTAATGATCTTGATTAATTGATCATCAGCCAATGTGAGCACCCCCATAAAAGCAGAAGTTTTGGCAGTTTGCTGCTCTGGAGCATTCACATGTGTGTTAACACAATGCCACAATCTTCCCAGGAGAGAATGCCCCAAGCAAATTCACCACAAGGTTAGACTGTGCAATGCTCAGAGAATTTGCAAAAAACACAAGAGCCATATCTCAGACTTTACAGACCTCAGTTAGCATGTTAAGTTTTAAAGTTCATGATACTAGTATTAGAAAAAGACTGAATAAGTATGGCTTGTTTTGAAGAGTTACCTGGAGGATGCCTCTTTTTTAAAAGTGACATGGCAGTATGGCTTAGGTTTGCAAAGTTGAACCTGAACAAATTATAAGACTTCTGGAACGATGTCCTTTGTACAGGGAAGACCAAAGTGGAGATGTCCGGCCATAATGCACAGCGCAATGTTTGGCAAAATCAAACACAGCATACAGTATGAGCACAAAGACCTCATTTCTGTCACTGTCAAGCAAGGTGGTGGAGGAGGAGGACTTTAGCTGTTTTTTTTAGTCACAGGACCTGTCAATTACTCACAGAACCTTAAGAGAACTGTGTATAAAAGAACTCGACTGAAGTGTTACGCACTTCCAAAGCATAGTGCTGACTGGCTGCTGAGCCTCACCATCAGTAGCGGTGCTATGTGTCATTTGTTTCGCTAGTTGTGTTTGTCAATCATGAGTAGAGATGGGAGTTACGGGCAGTCCTGTTTTCGGTTTTGGTTCCATTAGGTTAGTTTTGATGTATTAGTTTAGGGGAGAAGCCTCAGTCTGACGGCCCATTGCGCAGCTGGCCTGTGGTTTTCTCCCACTTTTGTTTGTTTGTGCCGGGGCTCCCATCTCCCTTCCTGTTTGTTTGATTGTTGTAAAAGGTTGCGTTGCTTTATTAAAAAAGAACTCAGTATGCAGCAGTGTTGTGGCATCTCATATGTTCGGTTCCTTTGAGCCATTAGGTTAGGGACCGTAACAGGAGGCTGTCGTGGTCCCCTGCCCACCTGCCTTGGAGCCATCTCTTTCTCTCTCTCTCTCTCTCTCTCTCTCTCTCTTTCTTCTGCTTGGGGGTCTGGGTGGTTTTAACAATCTGCTTAGTTTTAGGTGTGTGTGGCGTAGCAGAGCTGCACACCTGTGGCTGGTTTCCCATTAGTGCCGTACTTAAGCCCTGCAGACTCCTGAGGACTCCACCAGAGTATAGCTACAGTTACCAAAGTAAGCCAGGCCAAATCTTAATCTCTGTGAACCTAATCTATTGCCTGTTTGGATCTGTCCGCTGCCCTGACCACTTCTCTCTCTGTCAACCTACAGTAGGACCGCCACTCGCACCGGGACTCAGCTCATCCAGCATTGGAACCTACCTGACCCACTCCCATATAACTGTTGCAGCACAGACTGCATTCTTTGGTTGCCATTCTGCCAAGCATATTCTTGCCTCCAGCAATAAAACCTGAACAACCTTTTACACCTGAGTCCGGTCTGCTTTTTGGGTCCAAACCTTGCTAAACCTGACAGAGGCAACATTGCAGAGAAGAGTGGGCCAAAATTCCTCCACAACAGGGTGATTTGCCAAGCTACTGAATCATGGGGTATTCTTAATTTTTCATATGGCAGTGTGGATTTGGAGTGACCAGCGATCAAAGAGAGGCAGGATCAAAGCTGGTGAATGAGTTTACCTTTTTACATTGGTCACAAGTTGAGGACGATCCTGATTTTGGTGGCACAGAGTCTGTTGTGGACCAAAAAAAGAAGAAATCCCTGCCACAACTTATCATTCATCTGGAGTTCCCCAAGTTACTCTCACTATGTTGCTAAATATGTTATTTCTGTAGAGAATTATGAAACACTCAGGACTGACCAGCAAATGAAGGTACAACGTTATGAACTTTGTACATGTTCAGTAGAGTGACCAGATCCCAACAAATTAAATGTAGGACAAGCAGTGTTTTTGTGAAACAATGTGAGACATGTTTGCAACACTGAGGTAGTCTGAAATCTAACTCAAAATACAGTAAACTGCAGATTTTATCAGATTGACATTTGGCCATTGTATAGTCATAGCCATAGCAGGCAATTTTGGCAATCTTTAGCCAATTATGACACATACATACTGTATAAACCGTTTCATTTCACACCATATTTTTCCATGTGCAAAAATAAAAATAACCCTAGTAAAAGAGACAAATTTATTTCTCAGTATATGCTGCTGCTTTATATTCTTTGAGATAGTTTCCATTATATTCCCCAAAATCTGCAAAGCTTTTGACTTTTTGCTGACTTGTTACTTTCCCTGATTGGCATAGTATTAGCCAAGCTAATCCTCACTTGACTATAATAAAAAGTCTTCCCTCCTTTCATTACATGCATCATGGTAAAAGTCAGACTTCTGAAAAGTGCATGTTCTGCAGAACCACTAAAAATATGGGGCATTGTCTCAGGATATGGGACACAGGGACAAGGGATAAAAATGTTATCCCACATAAAAAGGGACATCTGGTCACCCTAATGTGCAGTGGAAGAATTGCGTGAGGAAAAAAGTTTATTAACCTTATTGTGGGACAAAGCCACAAACTTTTTTAAAAGCTATTTTATTGCATTTAACAGGTGTTTTTTTTTATTATTTTGTGACCAATGAAAATAAAGTTATAGATCTTTTCTCATTTACTTAGAGCTTGGTCTTGTTGGCATGAAATAACTGGCCTACGGGCATTACCAAGGTTGTTGCTCAGGCTCAAGGCTCCCCAACAAGGAAAGACACCTTCGGTACATGAATTTTGTTTTTGCTTCTTTGCGCTCATCATAAGTATTGCAACCACTAAACAATAAAAGGTAACTATATTTTGTAGCAAGCTGATTACCAAGGAAACCTGTGGACTCTTTGGGTATAGAAAAGCAGTCATTTTTAATGTTATGTATTCATTTTCTTATCACTGTAATTCTTTTGCATGAATGCAGCTGTATCGAGGCCAGGGTCCATATCTTTAACTTTTGGTTTACTCCATAAGTGTACACCTACATATTTAGTAAAAGCAAGTTATGTTAACACTAATAAATGACAACAAACCTTGAAATCTGAAATTCTCAGGAGATACTATCTCATTTTAAAGCCATAAACATTTATTAAAAATACATGATTTAAAGTTATTATGAGAAACTATCTGCAAGCAGCTTGTGGATGGCTAGTAACCTGTCATAAGGTCCAATTAATGGTCAAAGTACTGGTAACTATGTACTGAAAACTGATACAACAAATGCCAAGCTTTGTGAGATTTTCCTAATTCTGCATGAAGATCTCTAATGGAGCGCTCCATTGGTATTCAAAAGATAGCACAACTGCAGAGGTAATAAGCACCATAATTATTTAATTTAAAGAAAAGGTTAAAGTGCAAGTCTCTTTATTTAATATTTTACCATAAGGTCATTTAATTTTGAGTTGGAAAAAGTTTAAATGAAGAGTCAAAAATATTTATTATCAGCAGGCTTTCTAGCTTAAGTTGGATTAAATGACTGCTTTTGAAGTACCATGTATTAGCACATGTGAACATCATATTCCACTCTGAAAAACTTTGATACATTTATAAACATGCAAGCTGGATCACTCTAAAGGAACCAGTGATATTGCTTGGCTTGTATAGACTTCATGGACAAAATGTCATAAGATCAGGCAGAAGCAGGGAAGGACTCAATCGCAGACTGAGGCAAACTTAAAACAAACCTTTATTCAGGTTGAAGTCCATTCACTTACAAAATCAAAGGGCTGGCATGAACACCGCGTACGGTAATGAGTGATTGGAAACAGGAGCGATGGGAGACACAGCTCAAACTGGGGACAGAACAGAACAGAGGACATACAAAATACTCAAGAAACTAATTTCAAACAGTAATCTTCATGATGATGAAATCAAAACCTGAATAAATGATCAGAAATAAACAGCACTAAGGCCATGAATAATAACAAGCTAAAGCAAAACACAAACCGAACACCTTAGGAATAATAAGAACAAAATCTACAAAAATCACAGGCTATGACACAAACATATTGGGCCACATCTCTACTGGGTCACCTAAGGGGTTGGGCCCCTTAGTTCCAGTGAAGGAAATCTTACTTCTCCAGCTTACCAAGACATTTTGGAAAATTCTGTGTCCCACTTTTTAGGAACAGTTTTTGGGAAGGTCTTTTTTTGTTTCAGCATGACTGTGCCCTAGTGCACAAAGCAAGCTCCATAAAGGAATGGTTGGATGAATCTTGTGTGGAAGAACTTGACTGGCCCACACAAAGCCCTAACCTCAACCCTTTCAAATACCTTTGGCATTAACTAGAATGGAGCTTGCAAGCCAGGCACTCAAGTGGCTAAAAGTACCTTCTTCTATAGAGCATTTCTACCAGGAAGCCAGAACTCTGCAGACTATAATGACAAGTAAACACTCACAATGTTAATCTCATAACCTGGTACCATCATCTTTTCACACATTCCCGGGACGGAGGGGCAATAGCTTCACTACATATGAAGCTTCTTCTTTTTTTTTATCAAGCAGCAAAGTTTAAAGAACACTGGCTGAAAGACCTAATTAAAGATCAATGTAAAACCTAAAAGCTTAGACCGGACTGAAAATCACAATTATTCTTTTAAATACAGCGACTATGGCCCTGTTCACATTCTTCCCTGCATACAAAACTCAATTACTTGATTTATTCATGCACCAAAGAAGAAACGAAAACCACACAGACTTGAGCAAACACAGCTTTGTCATTTTTTTTCTTGGAAATCAAATTAATTTCATTTTTTTCATTCTCATGTTGTAGCTCTGTTTATTTAAAACCACACCACTGACAGAAGATGCAGAATAACTCAAAGAAAGAGCGAGCGAAGGTCATGTCAGATATCTTGACAGCCTGCTCCTTTTTCCCAACACACAGTCCAACCTCTCTTTGTTTATTTTTCAAAAGGAAGCTTTTGCTCTGCCGATCCTCTGAGTACAACAAGCTTCTCCTGCTGGGACCTTGAGAAGAACAATGTCAGACTCATTTTGCCAAATCAATATGTATGATTTTCAAAGCTCTGTTAGCTGCTATTGACAGAAATGTTTTTTCCTCACAGATTTAATATGGTGCTTCAGCCGAATGGGTTTCCTCATCAAGCTGTTGAATGCCTTTCTTGTTACCCCAATGTCCTCTCACTGCTACTTGGCTGTTGGCACAAAGGCAAAAATAGATAAGTTCAAGGTCAGGCAGCCCTGAGAGATGTTTTTGATTGCCTTATATAACAACAACAACTATCACACTGCATCCAATATCCCATCATGTGACATTTCTGACTGCTTTAACATCCATCCTCAACACCGCCCTTGATGTCAAACTATTGCATCAACGTTTTTTCAGAACCATTAAGCAGACCACAGAAATGAAGGAGTAACAGAGATAAGTGTGTGGAGGACATAGGACATTTCAGACTAAAGAGTAATGCACAGGCTGCTACTACGCTGGATTTTGGCACAAACTAAAAACTGCAAAAAGTGCTTCCTTTTTCCTGCCTGTACTTTATATGTTATTTACATAAAGAATAAGCAGGGAAAGTGGGAGGTAAAAAAGCCATGCTGTCAAGTGTCTCTTCCACCTCTGCTTTTGAGCTTTCAGCTTCTCTCTCTCGAAAAACCTGAAGACTTCTCACAGATATCCGACAGTTTATTTTAAATTTAATCTCATTTTAACAGTAATAATAGTGCTTCCCTGAGAGCTAAAATGCTGAGATCTGAGAATATAACAACCTACTGTTGGGACTGATAGGCGATTCGATTTCCTGCTTTTTCTTTCAGTCCAAAATGTTTTGGACTGGTTTTCTTTGATAAATAATAATGCTGTGGTTAAGCTGCATTGATACTCATTGCAGTGTTGTGTACTGTCCATCTGCAAAGTGCTCCCTAATCAACATAATTGGGCATATATCTGAAAAACACCAGGGCAGAAGCAGAAGATGTACTCCTTCAGCTCCACATATCTTCTATTCACAAACTATGTAAATAAGGATGGGGAACCTGACACAGGAGAGCAAAGACCACTCTTCTAACGTGCCTCTGGACCTGTCAGCGGCTGTCAAACTAACAGACTTGCACCTCTGCTGACCACTGTGTTGCATGTCAAAGCTC
Organism: Etroplus canarensis; assembly: GCA_015106775.1. Lineage (NCBI taxonomy): Eukaryota > Metazoa > Chordata > Actinopteri > Cichliformes > Cichlidae > Etroplus > Etroplus canarensis. The sequence goes on from VUQH01083889.1 coordinate 9,343, forward strand.
AGAAACAAGTCACAACTACTACGCTTTTCCTCATTTAATCACTCTTCTACACCCTCCCGGTTAGGATTATTACCTGCTGCCGAACACACACCCTGAGATTTTGCTACTCTCTGATATACACACTCACACACAAAACACCTTGCAGTCAGTGAGACAAACTGTAAACCAACCCTCAGGTTACCTTGAAAGAGAGAATAAAGAATGAATAATAACATTAACAAGCAAGCTGTCTTTTATAAATGTTCCCCCAAATTCATAGAAGAAACACCTGGTTGTCCTTTCAACAGTTTTCACTGGTTTGTTGCTCTCCTGTGCTGTGGGACAACAAGTTATGTTTACATTTTGTTTTTAAGATCTAAAGTGCAAAGTTCTTGCAGTCAAGCATACATTCACAACAATAAGTAAGGGCTACGGCTATCAAATACTTCACTAGTACTACGTATATTTATGAATTCATCAAGTGTCCCCTGTAGCGTAGTGGTTTGCGCATTCGCCTTTGAAGTGAAAGGTCCCTGGTTTGATTCCAGGTGGGGACACAAGCCCCTCTTACCATGGATGGTTGTGTCAGGAAGGGCATCTGGTGTAAAACCTCTGCCAAATTACCAATGCAGATGAATCTGCTGTGGCAACCCCTTGGTGGAGAATACAAGGGAGCAGCTGAAAGGTACGCACACGTATTGATGAATTCATCAATTATCACATAACAAAAACTTGCCTTAAAAAAGAGCATTAGTAACTATTGGAGAAGGGGGGAGATTAATTGGTTTTCTAGAGAAAATTCAAAACTTTAAATTTTTACACTGTATACGTTATCTATCAAAAGAATTGAACCTTTTTGGTGCATTTACCTGCCCTGCTAAATCTGTTCATTAAAGAAAACATTTTGTTAAAAGCAACAATAAATGGATTTTTAAAAAAATGCATTACTGTAAAATATAATTATTTAAAAATCCAGTGGCTTAGAGGTTTACTGTCTCAAGGGAAAAAAAAATTTTTTTTTGAATAAAATGTAATATAATTACTGTATGTAATAGAATGGATTTATACTAATATAAAAGTATTTTTGATTTGACTCATATTTTACTGTGTGAATTTATGTGTGTTACTATTCTATGCACTTAGCATTGATTGTACTGCTGTCTGCCTCAGTCACGACACTCTTGTAAAAAATGTTCTGAATCTCAAGAGTCGTATTATCCTGATTAAAAAAAGCTAAATAAATAAAACTACATATTTTATATTAATCTGAATCTGCAAAATGTTGTGAGTATACACCATGCCCCCCTTTAGGTTCCTGTCCTTTATTTCATGTTTGAGCTGGCTGAACAAGAGGCGTGATTAAGGATTGTCACTAGCATTTCACCTAGCTGTATTCATTTTCATGATGAATACAGTAACAAGCACTTGAACTCATTCTTTGTTCCTCACTGTATGCGCATATATACAGGTTTGAGCTCCATGTTAAGCTATGACAGTGTCATCTTCACTGCTGTTGTGTCATCAGCAGGCCCACACGGAATCTGCGCTCGACAGACTCTGCAGATTTTCCGCAGAATTTGAAGAGGCATGTGTTGCTTGGCAAATGTTTGCCATTTCTGTCACTGGTGTATGTTGCTGTGACTTTGATTGGTGTGAAAAGGCTGTCCTGAAAACACATCCTGTGATCTTCATGGTGAAATCAAAAGCCTTAAATTCAAAGGCTTGAGTAAATTGATTTTTTTCAGCTTGTTGTAATGCTGAGATAATTTAGGTTGATTTATTGTTTTTATATAAATCAACATATTTGCTCAGGAAATTATGATTATGATTTTTTTTACAAATTGCTGAAGAAAGAAACACTGTGCAGAATTCCCCAGATTTCCCCCCTTGATCGCTGCAGAAAACTAAAATAAATAATCCACAGATTCCATGTGGGCTTGATCATCAGTCTTTTTACTGAGTAAAATTGCAGCTATTGTGTTGAAATATGTTTGTATTGTGGTCCACTTTTGAATGTGTTTATCTTGTCACGGTTCTGCTCTACAGACTAGGTGCTTTCTGTTGAGAGATTGTGCAACTGCGGTGAGCTAATTTTCTTTTTTGCCTTTCTTTCGTTTGAAACCATCCTGAATATTAGACTTTTTTTTGTGTTTTTCTCTGACTTTGCTCCTGGCTGTTTCCTCTGTGTTCCTCCACTGTGCTGTCAATTTAGGCCTGCTAAACATAATGCAGCTGAAGTACGCTGTGCAGCAGTAAGTGAAATGTTGATAAAATGTTTCAGTTAGATACAAGGCTGACCTTGGTCAAAACAATTTGGATGTAGATCAAATTGTCTTCCAACTCATGTTTGTCACCCTGTAAGAACTTGTAGATGTTATGTTCCCAGACCTTAGAAATTATTTTGCTGAATATAGTT